>CM055909.1:60436050-60738550 GCA_029582155.1 Panopea generosa | reverse complement strand
TGCACAGCAGTGATATTGATAGGTGCCACAGGAAAGGCCGACCAAAATTCACTAATTCCTATACGAGACATTGTGTTTACCAGGCCCTGAAAGACCCGGGCGATGGGATCTTTGTCCATGAAAACTTTACTCCACTACACAAAAAAAAGGCTACGATGTGTGTCAATTGAAACGAGCTGGTACTACAGTATTCACTTTGTTTTACAATCCCTTTTTTCAATATTTTATTTTAGCGATCATAACAGTATCTAATATCTGGCAAATAATTATAAATCGCGATAGTGCGTAGCGGTTTATGTAATCAAATAACTACTCAATATTAGAATGAAGTAACGCTCTGTGGGAAATAAATCCTACACTGATTTTATTAACTGGATTTTTTCTCGCTTCATGTCAAATAAAATCGTCTGTGAATTATTTCTCGCTTTTTCCCCACAGTAATAATTACCTATGCAATTATACGTGTGTGTTTTTGAATCAAATTTATGCGGTTTTGAATTGTATACCATTTGTGACCGTATTATATTCTCGTCGGTCTTACAGGCCTTTGAAGTAGATGTCAATGTGCGTTTCGGATGTCAACAATATGTTATTGCAGTATTCACTTTATCTTGCAAATCTATTCATTTTTTTATATTTTATTCCGCAATCTTTACAGAATCTCTTATCAGGCTGATTATAATAAAATAGCGAACGTGTGTTAACGGGCTTTTTTTTCATATATTGGCTATGGTATTGCTCTAAGGGAAATAAATCCTACACCGATTTGTTAACTTCGTAACTGTAGTATTCTCGCTTATATCGAATGTGTGCTTATGCTCGCTTTTAAAACTATAACTAAATTGTTATCATATATTAACCTGTCGGGATGTATTTAATATCTTTCCCCTTTGACTGTCACTAGATTGAAAAAGTAATTGTGGTATTGAAGAGAGTATATCAGGAAAAAAACGCGTTTAATGTCTTGAAAAAAAAGGGATAAAAAAGCATCTCATTATTATCAATAAATAAGATCTGAATGGTTTGGTATGCCAAATCCATCAAAAGGTGATAAAACCGATATTTAGATCGAAATGGTAAACTTCATACGAAATTCCCATTCCAAAAATAGACTGCGCTTAAAAACTGCTTGAACACTTTTGCATCATCATTCTGACTATTTCTAAGATAAAGGAATTTTTACTAAGGATAGACCTATATATGGGATCAAATTAAAATTAAAATGAAATCCCATGACTCAATGAGTAAATCACAAATTATGTTGCCATTTAAAGCGAGAAATCTATTTTAGTCTAACCTCGGCACGTAGCCCAAGTTAGGAAAGCCGTTTTCAATATATTATTTTGGCATTTTTAAACAGATTTCCTTTGGTAACACGGGGTCAATGAGTATATATAGGCATGCTATATTATATAAAAAAAAGGTTTTCAGCCAATTCTAAAATTTTGAAAACTCCTGATATAGTTCCTTTAATTGTGTATGAAATTATACATGTGTGCGTGTGTGTTTTTTCTTCAGATTGCCTTCTTTGTCATTTGCATGTTTATTATATTTGTTAATACCCTATGTCTGAATTGTTTTTTGTATCCCTGCTTTGGTTCCTTGCTCTGCGTTGACCGAGTCCGTTTCCGCATTTTTAATTTAAACTTCTCGTTATTTGTACTAGTTTATGTGTCTTTATTCCGCAATAGGTAATGACCTACATGTACGCTTATATAAAGTGGCGATTGGTTTATACTACAACAGGGGACATGAAAACTCATGTACATTTAAACTAAATTATTTCAGCATCACACTCTATCTTGGTTAATTTTAAGAAAACTACCTGATTTTAATAGCGCTGTCACAGTTTTTTAAACATAAACTTTGCATAAATGGCCTATGTGATTGTACAAAATCCATTGTACTGTAATGGGGTTGATAATGATTGACCTTTTTAATTTCTTGATAATATAAATGACTCTTTTTTTACGAAACAGTTGCTGTTACTAACTTGAGATGAGATACTGAAGTGAATCCAGGACACAATGAGTTCGTAATCAATGTGTTTAAATATTGTACCAGAATATTCAAAGTATACAAAACAAATAAGAATATATATTACTGACAATTTCTGTGATTTTGATATTATTACCTTTACTGAAACCCATTTATTTCACGATGTATCTAACGACGTGCTCGAGTTGACCTGTTTTAACAAATCATGTCGCAAAGTCAATACTTCAAATTCAGGTGGAATTCTAACACCTTGCGATTCCCACCTCAAACTGACTAATTTATTGGAATTAGAAATAAAACTGCCAGAATCATTATGCATTCAAATGGGTGATAAACATTACAATTTTATTATTTGGACCATCAAATACCGTTGAATTTTGGAAAAGACTGAATATATGTATTGTACAAAAGTATGAAATATGAAGCACCTCATTCTTTTCTGGTATTCATGATACTTGTAATTCAATAAGTGACCATCATGGCGCATATGCATATATCAAAAGTGATTTTTAATTAAACACTACGTTAAAACGAAAGGTACAGAATTTTAACAGTACCGATTTTCAAAATTTAAGTGTTCTTATAACACGTACCGATTGGTCTTCTTTAGTTGCTCGGTCATTTGGGACAATTTTTCGACATCTAACACAATCGTGAATCCAAAGTAATTTATTGACCATCAGATCAAACGATAAATCCTGGTATAATAGCGAAATCCGTCTTACATCACGTCAACGTGATAGACAAAACGTATCTCATTACATTCTGGCTAAAATTCTGATTGGATCAAATTTACGAAATCACGCAACAAACTCAATAATAAAGTAAAACTTGCAAAAGAACGATTTTATAACAATTTAAAATTTTCATTGAAGACATAAGCTCTTAAAATCCTCATGAATACTGGAAGATTATTAAGATGATAGTAGAAGAAATTTCAAAGAATCAAAATCCAATTCCTAAAATACCAAATGATAACCAAAAAGTGGCTCTGTGTGACGTAGATAAAGGTAACGTTTTAAACAATTGTTTGTATCTATATTTACAATAAAAGATACTCAAACAAATCTTCATGGACTCGTTTTACATACATACAGTACATTAAAAGAAATTTGCGTCACAGAAAAAAGAAATAACTGATGTTTTAGCTGTAAATAACGCCAAAAAACGCTCAAAGGAACTTGTAAATATATTTGTAAAACTTTATGTATGCAATTTAACATAATATAACGAATAATTAAAAAATAAAGATATGATAATAGTTTACAAAAACAAGCACGGCCTTTACCAAAATATGTAAGCAGGCGATGTCTTTAGACTGTTGCAATTTTAAACGAAACAGATGAAATGTTACTAAATAACATTACCACGATGTTTGGAAATATAAACTAGATCGGTATTACCTTCCTCCATTAAGCTTTGAAATTATCATAATATTTCACGCTCCGTCTCTCGTTCATTTAAATCAAATCAAAAAACAAATTTAAGTCACCACGTGTACCAAGTTTCATTTTACATGAAGATCGTTTTTATGCAGTTCACCTTGCATGCATAAGAAACAAATGCAGCAATTTAAACTTTGACCGTAACTAATGTTGGAAAAACCCAATTGCCATTTTTATGAATATTATGCCACTGTTTATATCTATGTGTATTGTATAATGAAGCTTGTAATAACATGTTATTAAACTACAAGACATATAAAGAGAAACTTAGCTTTTCAAATTTGTAAACGACACAAATTAGTAACGGTACAAAAGGAGTAACGTTATTGGAAGAAATGCATATTTACTCGAACTTCATAATAACATTTTGTTCTTCTTGCCTTTTTATAACCATTTATATGTTAGAAGAAAAACAAATAGGAACATTAATACTAAGACTTTTTGGTAGGTGAAATGCAGGTTAGGTTAAAGGCACTAATGTGCTTCATTTTCGCTGGAGTAAATTATTAACATATGTATAAGGTAAAGATAACTTCTTAAATTATTCATAACATCTTCAACGTCTTGAATTAAGATATATGCTAATGTTGCCTGGATGGGATCTGGAGAAGGATTGGTCACTCTGAAAGCACCGACGACTGTATTGTTTGACAAGGATGAGAATTTTCATTCATTTGGATTTACGGTGAGTGAATTTGCTTGATTTCCTTAAATTATTGCAACGTACTATTACATATGATCACAAACATAAATTGTTTTGTTTGCATGGGGATGTGTGCCCTTTTTCAACAGTGTTTAGCTATAAGCTGTTGGTAGTATAACGAGAAGAAATAACAATGGAGCGACATTAAATTTCATACAGAAAATAGAAGAGTATTGCCGTTTCGACGTTGTCAATTTATATGCCATAAGGCTGTGAACACTTTAGGTTGTGTAATCAACATGTTCACATCTATCTATAGCAAGACCCAATAACAATTGTCCAAATATGTTATATGGTTTGAAGACGAAACCATATGAATGAAAATGCCATATTTGTCATTTCTGGACAATATTCACACGAACGTCGTTATTTTCTCAAAGTCATACCAATTAATACAATCATTGCAAATAATGAGATATCCATTAATGATAAGTAAGGTCAAAGCAGGGTCATATCATGCTATAGACACAGCGTAAACATTTCAATGAATGATGTGACATTGTTGTGTACACTGTTTTCCCATCAGACAATACAAACCAATTTATATATTAAATTCTGTTAAAAGAAAACTATCTAAAATTATGATATTTTGTTGCTCTATGGAAACATGACTTTGATCAAAAACATAATACGGACCCTCCCTTTCTAAATCAGTTTCTTCCCCACAGCGACCTTTTACATCCTAGTGATGCCGAGGATACTCAGTCATTTTGAGATAAGAATACATCGGCAAAGAAAATATCAGACAATGTTATGGACTTATGTAACGTAAGATATTGTAATGGTACATTCATTTCATCTAATACTTGCATGTATACGAATAAGTGATCACACTAGTGCTGAACTAACTTGTATACAGTAGCCAGTCTACGTATTTTGACTGTGGCTCTTGGGCATAAAATAATATTTCATGTACTAATCTTTTAGCACGTTTTTAAAAAGTTTTAATGTTTATCTTATTTTCAAAAGAAAACTTGAATAAAAACTTATTTAGGAATTTCAATATTTGGGACCGAAATTCAGCCCGTATGATTTCCATTGGTTACAATCAGGCGTTCAAGATAGAGGTTAGCGCAGCCTTACGAATAACGTTTCCATCCACTGACACCTGAACAAGCATTATGATACCCTAAACATATGTAAACAATGTTAAATTCTGATGCAGAAAATACCTGCTAGAATGGGAACTTATTATTGATAAGCAATTGAAATTCCTTTATAGTGTTCGCAGATTTGCATTGCGTTAGGACTGCGTAATTATGCAGGAGTTTTTACTTTCTCCGAACCAGAAGTAGAGTGAACCAGTCCCGTGGATATTTTTGCTGAACTGACATGCCAGGCTGGTACTGATCACCAGAGGAAAGAGCCTTTTCGGGAACATGGGTCACATTAGAAAATCTTCGAGGCGTTGAATCACGGATATTACTTATTAATTTTATGAAACATAATATTGTTTAGAACATGTTAGTTTTATCTCAATACATAAAATAAACTACACTGATAATTATTGTTAACCATTATCAGGAAGCAAGGGTTACTCATCCTCGTGTAAAGCAGCTCATGACAAACTACAATTCTCTCAAGATTATGCTGAGATGGAGAACATTCAGTTAGTCCATCGAGAAAAGATGATTTGAATTATTTGTAAGGAAAGCTTCAAATAAATAGACCACATACCAAATATATCACTAAAGAAGGTGAACGTTAACGTTGATATCATATCAGACATCACCCAAGTTTACATGGAAATATTTATAGAGAAATAATTCATTTTATACAGAATGGCCTGATATTGTCAAACCAAATCAAACAGCTAATATCGTAGTAGCTGCACACGTAACACGCTATGCCCACTGACAATGTACAAAATATTATAAAAGCTAGCGAGTGTTATTTCTTTTGATGCAGACCGTTGTATGCGCCTTCAGAACCCCCAAAGCATGGAACCCTCCTATAATAGATAATTGACATTTAACCGATGGACACACCGATGCAAATATTCTGAAATTTACTGGATTATGACCAAAACGTTGTGCGTATCAACACAGACAAAATAGAAGTATCTTTTTGAAATATAAAGTAAAAGGTTTAACACTCGTTTAAAGAATATCGGATCGGGTCAATTTCCATCCGATGTTTGACTGTGTTATTGATTGGGGTATTTTCACAGTTGTGGTTATGTATACCCCTGCCGGATTAAGAAACAGAAATATAGAACAGTGAAATACAAACCAGTTAGATCGGTGTACACAAAGAGAGGTATCATAGATCCATTTTGGACAGTACACTGTGGTACGAGAGGCAATCGGAAATATTTTAGGCAAATGCGCTTCCATGAAAACTATACCTGTACAATTTAACGGTTTATAACAAAATAAAGAGTTTTTCAATGGCTACACGCTGCACGAAACTTTATCGCAATCATAATATACAAAATCGAAGTTTGTTATCGTTATGAAGTAGAATTTGAAGTCTGTTTTAAAACGCGTGGCAATATAAATATACTTTCTAAAACTATACTTACTGCATTATGTGATGAACATGGGCCGTCTAATGTCTCTTGAGCAACAATTTATAGATGGTACAAGAAAGTTAAAGATGGAAAATTTGACATTAAAGATTATCGCGCTGGTAAGCCTTAGTAGGCTGTTACTACTGCAAACATATCTGCAGTACATGGTTGCATCAAAGAAGATGTTAGGTTCACCTTGAGAGATCTATTTTATCTTATCGGCAGCTTTTCACTAAACATCTGAAGGTAAATAAGATTTGTGCTTGATAGGTACTTCATCTCTCAAATGATTCCCAAAAGGCCACGAAAGTATAAAACGCAACGAGTGTTTCAGAAGTTTAATACATTGGTGTTTTATTTCGAGTCCCAACGTCGGTATGATAATTAAACATTAGACGAAAAAGACAACAGAAGACTAATCATTGCAAAAAAGGTAACCTACACAATATTTTTTTCAGTTCCCGCGGTAGTCATTCAAAATTTTACCCAAAATGGCCGATCAATTACTGGTAACATTTACAAAAATATGTCTTGTTAAAGGTCAAACAAGGTATGTGGTATAAGAAGACCATCAACTGGTTTACGAGGCATGTTTCTCCTGCATGATAATACAACTGCCAACAAGAGTCAAGCTAGTCATTAATTTCTGGAAAAGGAAATGGTCACGCATCCACCACACCTACCATACTCTCCAGACAATAGTCCTTGTGAAGTCTTCCTGTTTCTTTCACTGATAAAAATGTTGTTTCACCAGCGTTATACCACAAGAATACTTGGTTCCTCTAAAGAGTATACCATTTACAGATTATGCGCAGGCTTTCCGACAATTTATTTCTCGTTTGAAAACGTGCATTTCGGTCTATGCAGAGTACTTTGAAAGGTTGCACTAGTCAAAATTAAGATAAAACAACTACATATTAAAAGTATGGACTTTGTCTCAAACATTTCTGATTGCCTGGTGTATACAATTTAAGTATGAATGTATTGCCACTACTCCCGAATCCTGAAGTACAATAGGATAATTTCGTGAAGGGTTTCATCCCATTGAACGCTATGAATGCATTTACGAAACATGCAATGTAAGAAAAAAAGTTGCTAAACTTAAGCTAGTTTGCTTTAAATGTAAACGTAGTCACGATATTCCGATTGAATTTAAATATGGGTTATTACTATAACATTTGTGTTATACCTTTAAAAACAATGAGCATAGCCTTAGAAACTGTTCGAAACAATCATGTCAAAGCAGAAATGATGGGATAGAGCCTAAAGATTGGTATCAAATATTAAAGGATATATAATATAAATGTGCATAACATTATCGATGTTCATGCCAAAACACGATTTTATTTGTATGTCAAACAAACGTGTTGGATGTCACATGTGGATCATAATAAGCGACGATGTCTCAAAATGAACGATAGTTCCGTACATTTGATATCTCAAAGTGAACGATATTTCCGTACATTTGATGTCTCAAAGTGAACGATTTGATGTCTCAAAGTGAACGATATTTCCGTACATTTGATGTCTCAAAGTGAACGATATTTCCGTAGATTTGATGTCTCAAAATGAAGGATATTTCCGTAGATTTGATGTCTCAAAGTGAACGATATTTCTGTAAATTTGATATCTCAAAGTGAATGATATTTCCGCAGATTTAATGTCTCAAAATGAAGGATATTTCCGTAGATTTGATGTCTCAAAGTCAACAATATTTCCGTAGATTTGATGTCTCAAAGTCAACGATATTTCCGTAGATATGATGTCTCAAAGTGAATGATATTTCCGCAGATTTAATGTCTCAAAATGAAGGATATTTCCGTAGATTGGATGTCTCAAAGTGAACGATATTTCCGTAAATTTGATGTCTCAAAATGAAAGATATTTCTGTAGATTTGATGTCTCAAAGTGAACGATGTTTCAGTAAATTGACGTCTCAAAGTGAACGATATTTCCGTAAATTGATGTCTCAAAGTGAACGATATAACGATATTTCCGTAGATTTGATGTCTCAAAATGAAGGATATTTCTGTAGATTTGATGTCTCAAAGTGAACGTTATTTTCGTAAATTGATGTCTCAAAGTGAACGATATAACGATATTTCCGTAGATTTGATGTCTCAAATTGAACGATATTTCCGTAGATTTGAACCACAAATTCCAATACTCTTATATGGCATTCTCTTAACAGGATGGCATTCTTCAAGTTCCATCACATTGGTTTTAATGTGTGCGCGTGTGGATGTTCGTACATGTACTTCTATTTTGAAAACGATTTCATGAAACAAAACATTGGGGACATTTGCATTATAATTTAGTCTTTTATATCCATCTGAAGAATGTTTTTGAAATATCTGTGAAATAATATATGGATATGTGTTATCTGGCCACGGGGGCATTAAAACTGAACAGGTCTTAAGGTCTTGATTTTAATGATTATATCAATGTATTTATACTCTGAGGATTTGATTGCAGATCAAGCTTCCATCAAGGCTAGATTGTTTTACTTGAGTTTCACTTTGCCAATGCTTTAGCAGGCGTTATCAACGTTATCATATATGCAGAATTTGACAATCAGGTTAACATCAACAGTATGATGTTGTTACGGGTTTTCGATCACCGCTAAATACATGTTGATACTAATTGCTTCTATACAACGTTTAGTTAACTATAAAATAATAATGCTCTATTGAACAAATAACAAATACATGACCATTGCTTTCACATTTTTTGAGATCACGGTGACCCCAATATTCGTCTAACTAAATGGCGGCACCTGATTTCGATTAGATGACTGGATGACACAATGTGTCAAACTACAATGACAAGAGGCTGCAAAAGTGCGAATTAATGAAAGCAGATAAAACTACGCTTAACTTTCACAACAATACATATTTCTCAATGGGTTTATTCCACAACAATATCTATTCACTGAACAGAATGAGTTTTTTTTGTTTAATTTTTCTATTATTTTTTTTAAAACATTTATATCATAGTAACCAAATAAAAACACTGGTTTTTAAAATAAGATAGTCATCTTTATACATCCACTTCTTTTTATCCACTTCTTATAACAAACATTTTCAACTGTTTACTTATTTTTATTCTACATTTGACATGTGGTCCTGTGCTAATTTCAAACTAATTTTTTAAAAGAAAATCTATAAAAAAAATCTCAAACCTCTATAATTTATGCTAAATATTTTTATAATTTTTTATTTTGACCTTGCTGATGTCTTATGTAAACTGAAAAATGGACATTGTGAGAAACACATTTTGTTCAGGTCTGTATCATAAAATGACTTTTTTACTTGTATCGGAAGCATTATTTTTTATGCTTTTAATTACATTCAATGACCACGTGGTTACTTTTAGTAAATATTGCCAATTATGCAAGAAGTTAATCGTGCGCGATATTCACAATTCCCGAAAGTGATCGAATTAAGGTCATGATGGAAAACAGGTTACGGCACCAAATAAGAAAAATGACCACATGGTTTAAATAGTGGATTACGACTTTTTGACGTTTTCTGTGTCATGAAATTAAGAGCAGCTTCTTAAAGGGTAAACCTCTTTCGTACAGAAGAAAATATACTCTACAATTAAGTTTAGACGAATTAAAAAACTTAAACACTTGGTTATTAAAGAAAAACAACATAATTGTGTTGGACGGAAATCGAAAGACCTCACAAAACTATATAACGAAGGCAATCTATGTGTGTTAAACAATCACAACCTAGATAAATTTATCCATCGATGTATTCTTATTTAAACTTCACCCACATGATGTCACGTAGATATGGTACCCAAACCTCAAAGCAGAGAGCCTCAACACAAATGAAAAAGGCAGACACGTATAGGGTGTAGTTAGATTTAAAAGAAACATTACACCTGAGCCAAAAAGTACAAACACCTCCTCATCTGTTGGATCGATAACTACTTGTTCAGTGAATTGTCAAATACATGATTGGACAAGACAAGCAAAACAACATCGTTAGGGCATAGATTGTTTTCCCATACAAAATACACTTTTCTTAGTTTTATGATATCTTATGAAATATAATTGGGTCACTGTCTATGTACATTTCAATGAAAAATAAACACGCTGTAACACCCCTTAATTACTGAAACGTTATAGACTCAGTTAGCCGGGTCCGGCTCAATTATTTTTAATACTATGGACTGCGTTTTAAAAATGTTTGAAAGAGTTTTCATCTTGTTATATGGAATTCCGAAGTGGTGGTTTTGCTACTGACCGTTCCGTGACAATCACCTATGTGGAACAACGTCTTCTTCATATTTATGTTACATAAAAAAAAATATTTAATTCACATAAGATAATACGTTTTTATATAAATATTTCAAATAACTTAATATTTGTAAAAATGATAAAAAAAAGTAAGCTTAAAACTAATACAATATATTTTCCCTTTAAATTTAGTTTCGATATACATGGCTATCTGTTTGAAATATTGTATTTCCTTTATTATTATAATGATTATTATTATACATGTATCACTGATTGCTTTTGTTTTGTATTTTTTAAATATCAATGTTGAAATAAAGCCTCTGCATGCAATTTATGTTAACGAACATGCATTTAACATTGTTTCAACTTTGTTCCAAGGCGGAGTGGAAATATGCAAATCTTGCAGAAAATGAACAACACATAGGTTGGCGTTACTACAAGAGGTTCAAAATGAAACTCAATGAAAGAACGGTATGTATGATAAATTCAGTTGAAATGACAAACCAATTGATCAGATCGATATCGAGTTGAAATATATAAATAAACAATTTTCATACCAATATCTTTGCAACCCGTGATAATGTTAATTCGCCTTATTTTTGTGAGAGAGAAATGACACTACTTAAACTTTATTCTTCTTAATAAATTCATTCTGTCCTTAGGATACTGCTGCGCAAGCTTTGCAGATTTGCTGGCCTCTCTTTCGGGTTCTTTCAATATGCGCCAACCTGCTTGTTACAAATGTTGAAATGTACCACGATGTGGCATCCATTATCTGTAATTCAGGTGTGCTGTATCTGTCCATGTGATCTTGTTAGGGGCGTTATTTAACTCTTAAAACATACGCTTATTTTCTCAAATAATATATGCAAGTAGTTATGATAAATACTTTATCATTTTAATTCTATTATACATTATCTCCTATCGTCTTCGATGACCTAGTGGTTAAGGCGTCCGCCTCGGAAGCGGGATGTTGAAGGATAGAATCCCGGTGGAAGCACTTGGTTTTTGTCTGATGCGACCGGTTGCTCACCCAGCAGGTAGTTAAAATGAGGGGCACCGGGTGTTTAACAGCCTTGCACCTGGCAATGATAGCTTACGGGAAGTAACTGTGTACAATATAAACGCGTCTCGTCAGCATATTGTGCTTAGCCCTTTCAATAGTGGTGACACTGTAGTAAACATGCACTTTTATTTTAAAAGTTTACTTTTACATTATCATTTATATTCATCAACGTTTACCACGTCTCATTGGTAATTCAATAGTTCAGAATAAGACATTGTGTTCGTCTCGTTAAAGAATATTCGAAGTGGTATGATGCTTGCTGATGATCAAGGAAACAAAATGCCTGCAATTAAAGTGTTTGCAAAAGCCATTGAATTCCTAAAAGACCACCTATTAGCAAAACTGAAAAACAGAGTTGATACAATGACTGCGTTTGACATCCACTGGGTTCTCACTGTACCGGCTATATGGCATGATGGTGCTAAACAGTTTATGAGAGAGGCTGCAGCTATGGTATTGTATTACAACTTTTATCCTCACAAATAAACCAAACAGTTGCGGTAATACGGCATTATGTGAATGTTTACATTAAAATTGCAATGGATTCTCAATGTGCAGGCTATATGACACGATGATACACATATTGTTATTATGATGATTTTACGACTTAAACATTTTGTAAATAACCACACAGACACACTTATAAACGTATCATAAGGGAAAGTCTATGAATTGATAGAACTACTATTAAGAGTTAACATAGGTTAGCATACCTGATACATACTAAATTATAGCTGTAAGACATGTTTAGCTACCAGAACACACTCATAGTTTTAACGAACATTCAGATGAAAAAAGAAAATATATCACTCGATAATACAACTTAAAACTTTATTCTGAGTTATATGCATAATTAAACACTTGAAACCATCTAAGTGTCACTAGAAATTAAACAAATTATGCAATAATATATAACAAGAGATGTCAGAAGACAACAAAGCTCGCCGATAAAATTCACAACCCATGCAAAGATTGAGACTGGAGGCAACACCAAAACTTAAACGCAACTAAACGCAAAAGTCTAACCTGGATGTCTACAGACGAAAATATTAAGACCAAAAGGGCCATAACTTGCCAAAATGCAACCCCGAGTTATGGTTCTTGTCTCTGTGTGTTCCATCGATGATGGTGAACACACATGTGAAGTTTCATTTATATCCAATGAGTGGTTACATAAATATGTAAAACTTAAACGCAAAAGTTTAACCTGGATGTCTACAGACGACGCCGGCGACGACGACGCCGGGGTCATGGCAATAGCTCTCATTGGTCATTCGTCCCGGCGAGCTAATAAAAGGATCCCTTGGGAGAAATTAATGCAACCACAAGACGAAAACAACAGATTATTTTCTTTTCTTGTGACAGTACGAAGGGTTAATAAAACACGCAACGACCCAATAGCAACTTCTATTCTTGAGTAACACACATTTTCCTAACCGTTAAGCGGACAGTGTGTTTAACAGAATTTGTTTATTGTGCTCATAGATCATCTTGTATGTGTATTTGTTCCGTTTTCGCTCCGTTGTGGTTCAAATTACATAATTGTATCATTTCAATAGGGGGGTATCCCGGAAGATCAGCTGACGTTAGCTCTGGAACCAGAAGCTGCTGCCATCTTTTGTAAAGAACTCGCTGTGAATAAAGCAAAGGAGGAAGGTACATGCGCAGAGCTGCAATCATTTGAACCCGGCGCAGAGTTCATGGTAATTGACCTTGGAGGTATGACTAATAACATATATACATGTATTAAAATATGTAAATTTTACAATTTGAAATAGATTATTAATATTTAAAACGCTAAGTCTATGTGAGATTCTTATATTCATTATGAGGAATATATAATATTACCATCATACATTGTGAGGAATATACAACATTACCATCGTGTGTGATTGTTATGATTAATGTTATCAACGAAGAAACTACTTAAAATTTGCACGTGTGCATGATTGTGTATAATTACATATTTGTAACAGGTATTATATAAAATTTTGTATTTGTTAAAATGTATTAAGTTCGTCTTTATTTTTATGATATATGTAAATACTAAATCATAAATTTTACATTCTTGTTGCAGGTGGTACAGTTGACATAACTGTGCATGAAGTTGAAAGCGATGGCACTCTCAAGGAATTGTGTGCTCCCAGCGGTGGACCCTGGGGCGGCATAGTGGTCGACGCCGCATTTAAACGGGTTTTTGACAGCTTGTTTACAAGGGCTGTTCTAAATGCGTTTAGTCAAGAAAGTAAGGTTGACGACCTTGAATTGTTTTCAGCGTTTGAATTGAAAAAGCGTGCAATTAAAGTAACTCCACCTGATGGAAATAACATTTTTATGACGATCCCGTGTGTTTTGTTTGAAGTTTTCAAGGAAAATGTTCCAGAAGACTTTACTGCCACATTAAAGAAAGGCCGTTTTGCAAGTACGGTTGAAAAGAAGAGAGGAGGCAAACTGCAAATAAAGCACGAGGTGTTTATTGAAATGTTTCAAGAGCCAATAAAGAAGTTGGTAGCACACGTACAAAATATGTTAGCAAAAAATGAACTCAGGAATGTCAAAACATTATTATTGGTTGGAGGTTTCTCAGAGTCAGATATTATGATTTCGGCGATAAAGAATTCCTTTCCCCGAATGAAATTCATAATTCCAGATGAAGCAGGAATAGCCGTTGTAAAAGGTTATAAACTTCATTCATATGTTATACGAGTATTTATTTTTTATCAAATGCATCTTTACTTTTGTATATTTGTTATGCTTATAACAATACAACTTTTATAATTACATCTTCATCACATTATATATTGATATTGACTCATAATAATAATAAAAATAATAATAATGACACATCTAACATACACGCACTTGATGTTTTGCTACTATTCGAACGACTGATATAAAGCGCATTACATGTTGAAAGAACAGCAGTTAATTGACATAGTATTGTTATCATTTTATTAAATAAATTGTAGAAATACAAATTTGATGTTTATTTGCCGAAGGATTTTAAAAAATTGTCTTGAAGTTTACCTTTAACAATTTTACAACCGATAATCATATCTCAAATGAAATAAAAACATATATAATATTTCTTCTGAACATGTAATGAGAACTTTACAAAAATAAAAACAACATTGTATACAAAAACAAATATTACCAATAAGTAATATAAAATAGTACAAACACATTGTATAAATAGTAATCGATGATGTTTTAACCATTTAGCCACCTCTGACATTCAACGAAAGCGTTGCTGTATACGAAGTCGCCCTTGACATTATATGAAACATATGACCCCTCACTAATATTTCTGCTAAAGACAAGTCCGACGCTTGCAATCAATACATTTCTGAGAGCATATAATATAATTGTACAATTATATAGTTCTTCAATGTTCATGTGCATTATTGATTTTAACACCATTTTTTATCACCTATTATTTTACAGGTGCAGTTATGTATGGACATAACACCGATTCCATAAGTTCACGAAAAATGCCCCACACATATGGTAAGATGAGTCATACAAATACCACAACACATTTAATAAATTGTTATAATAACACAAACAAAATTATCAATACGAATACGTTCTAACTGTGGCTGGTACATAAATTTATGTAGAGGTTTGTACCATACGTAAAATATGTGTTTTGTTTTCAAAATGTTCTCAGGCAATATCAAAATCTGGAATATCCCTGCCATTAAAATCATCATCTCATTTCCGTATTGCCAAATGATCTATTTAAACATGCCAAAATAATCTATTGAAAAAGGATTTCTTAACTTGGGCTACGCGCCTAGGTTAATCTAAAATAGATTTCCCGCTTAAAAGTGCAACATATTTTGTGACATATTAAATGAGACACATGGTTTCATTTTGATTTCAATTTGATCCGTTATACAGCATTAAACTAGTAAAACTAGTTCCATCTTAGAAAAAGTCCGGATGACGTCAAGCAGTATTTAAGTGCTGTCTATTTTTAGAATGGGGATTTCGTTTCAAGTTTACCACTTCAAACTAAATATCGATTTTGTCACGTTTTGGTGGATTTGACATACCGAACCATTCGGATTTTATTGATTAATGATAATGAGATGATTTTGATCCATTTTAATAATTATTTTATTTGTTAAGAAATTTATAGCATTTTTCCTGATATATTCCCTTTAAATAGAACTTACAAACGCTTTCTTCAGAGACGACAGAATATCACATACGTCATTGTTTAATAACACCAGTGTAATGATTAACATATGATTTTTTTGCAAATCCTCATCTCGTTAAAACGTAATTAATTCCAGGTATAAGTGTTGCAGTTCCATTCAACGATAGAATTCACCCATCGTCGAAAAGGGTTGTAAGGAGTGGTGTCGAAAAATGTGAAGATGTATTCAAAGTATTTGTGAAAGCCGGAACTACTGTAGTACCAGGTAAAACGTCTGTTCAACACACCTTTAACACGCCTTACACGGGATCAACTACAGCGACGGTTGAAATATATAAAACACCCAAAGAAGAGCCGAAATACATCACCGATGAAGGTTGTCAAAGAGTCGGTCAGCTAGAAATGAATCTTGTTGATGTAAAGGCGCAAAGCGTACAAGTATTGGAAGTTGCAATGCATTTTGGAAACACTGATTTGCATGTCAGCGCTAAAGAACATGGAACTGAAAATACAATAAAAGCCCGGTTTAATTTCCTTAACTAAGATAAGAATGATACTTTGATGATTTCAATTACATGTATGACAGAATTTTTAAATGTAGATTCATTATATAGTTTTTGTATAAATTTATCATTTTCAAATTCATATGCAGTATGTGGTTGCAACCGAGATACTCAAATTATTTTGTTGTTACCTAGCAACAGCAAACTATACAAGTTTTATGATTTTAAGTAAGCCACTAAAGCCCATATGGATATTTTTTTTTATATAAGAGATATGAACACACGATTATTAAATGTGTTGACAAAATTAATGTAAAATAATCTAATTTGTTTTATTATTTTGCGATGTTTGTCTGGATTGAAATCAGAGCGAATCGTACGCATGTATACATGATATTTAGTGTACATGTATTACACATTTCAAAGCATATACGTGAAAATTGATGTAAGTATGTATGGACACTTTATGTTTTGCCATGTTTAAGCAAACCTATTTTTCTTTATAAATAAATTCCTTGGCAATGTCTAGAATTTGAAAATGGAGTGTATGTTTATATGAACACTTTATGCACTGCTATCATGTTTACAGCAAAACATTTTGCTTTTCTTATTATTATAGACCATACTTTCTTTTTCTTTTTATGTATTATATAGGCCATACTTTCCTTCTCTTTTTATGTATTATACAGGCCATTCTTTCCTTCTCTTTTTATATATTATATAGGCCATATTTGCTTTCTCTTTTTATGTATTATATAGGCCATACTTTCCTTCTCTTTATATGTATTGTATAGGTCATACTTTCCTTCACTTTTTATGTATTATATAGGCCAAACTTTTCTTCTCTTTTTATATATTATATAGACCATACTTTCTTTCACTTTTTATGTATTGTATGGGCCATACTTTCCTTCACTTTTGTGTATTTGATAGACCATACATTCCTTCTCTTTTTATGTATTTGATGGGCCATTCTTTCGTTCACTTTTAATGTATTTGATGGGCCATACTTTCCTTCTCTTTTTATGTATTTGAGGGCCATACTTTCCTTCACTTTTTATGTATTTGATGGGCCATACTTTCCTTCACTTTTTATGTATTTGATAGACCATACTTTCCTTCTTTTTTATGTATTATATAGGCCATACATTCCTTCTCTTTTTATGTATTTGATGGGCCATACTTTCCTTCATCTTTTATGTATTTGATGGGCCATACTTTCCTTCACTTTTTATGTATTTGATGGACCATACTTTCCTTCTCTTTTTATGTATTTGATGGGCCATACTTTCCTTCACTTTTTATGTATTTGATGGGCCATACTTTCCTTCACTTTTTATGTATTTGATAGACCATACTTTCCTTCTATGTTTATGTATTATATAGGCCATTAATTCCTTCTCTTTTTATGTATTATACAGACCATACTTTCCTTCCTTCACTTTTTATTGTTTATATAGGCCATACTTTCTTTCCCTTTTTATGTTTTTGATGGGCCATACTTTCCTTCACTTTTTATGTATTTGATAGACCATACATTCCTTCTCTTTTTATGTATTATATAGGCCATACTTTATTTCTCTTTTTATTTATTTGATGGACCATACTTACCTTCACTTTTTATGCATTTTATGGGCCATACTTTCCTTCACATTTTATGTATTTGATAAGCCATATTTTCTTATTCTTTTTATATATTTAATAGGCCATACTTTCTTTCTCTTTTAATGTATCATATAGGCCATACTTGCTTTCTCTTTATATGTACTTAATTTATTATACTTGCTTTTTCTTTTTATGTATTTGATAGGCCATACTTTCTTTCTTTTTTATGTATTATATAGGCCATACTTTCCTTCTATTTTTATGTATAATATAGAACATACTTTCCTTCTCTTATTATGTATTATGTAGGCCATACTTTCCTTCTATTCTTATGTTTAATATAAACCATACTTTCTTTCTCTTTTTATGTATTTGATGGGCCATACTTTCCTTCACTTTTTATGTATTTGATGGGCCATATTTGCCTTCACTTTTTATATATTTGATAGGCCATACTTTCCTTCACTTTTTATGTATTTGATAGACTATACTTTCTTTCTCTTTTTATGTATTATATAAGCCCAACTTTCTTTCTCTTTTTATGTATTATATAGGCCATACTTTCCTTCTATTCTTATTTATAATATAGACCATACTTTCTTTCTCTTTTTATGTATTTGATCGGCCATATTTTCCTTCACTTTTTATGTATTTGATAGGCCATACTGTCTTTCACTTTTTATGTATTAGATAAGCCATACTTTTCTTCTCTTTTTATGTGTTATATTGGCCATACTTTCCTTCTATTCTTATGTATAATATAGACCATACTTTCTTTCTCTTTTTATGTATTTGATAGGCAATACTTTCACTTTTCTGTTTTATATAGGTCATACTTTCTTTCTCTTTTTATGTATTTGATTGGCCATACTTTCCTTCACTTTTTATGTACATGTATTTGATAGACCATACTTTCCTTCTCGTTTTATGTATTTGATAGGCCATACTGTTTTTCACTTTTTATGTATTATATAGGCCATACTTGCTTTCTCTTTATGTGTACTTAATTTATTATACTTGCTTTCTCTTTTTATATATTTGATACCATACTTACATATATATGTTATATCTATTTTACGTGTGTATTTTTGTAATTATATATTATTAAAGGTAGATTGGAAAATTCATGTAAGGTAAATTTTGTTTTTGTTTATCACTTGTATCATAGAACATATAAGAATTTTAAAATGTGTAGATACTTTAACAATTAACATGTATTATTAATACAAATATGTGTATATTAAATGGCCACAGTGATTGTGATCAGAATTCTACTTCGGTATCAGTAACCAGAGCTTCTGTTTAAGATTATTGTGTATCTTCACACGAAAGTTGGTGTATATTTACTGATTTTACTGTATGTTTGACTTCCGATATAATAAAATCATCTCGAAATATTTTTATGGTGAACTTAAACTATTTATTTCGTGCCCAGTCCCTGCGTTTTTGTATTGAAAAGGCTCTATCCTCAACACCACACAACGCCGCCCCAAAAATAACAATGCACATTTGAGCGTTAAGTTAATCAACATTAATCTTTTATTTATATCATTTACCTAATAATAACGTTGTTGGCACAAGTTGCACATGCAAATTCTGAACGTTACAGTTATACTAAATCAATATGCATGTTCCCTTCTTTAAAGTAACTGAAAGGAGAGGTCAGCATTTTAGTAAAATATGATTGATTTATTGATTAATTGATTGATTGATTGATTGATTGATTGATTGATTGATTGATGAATTGATTTAATGTTTATGTCATCGAGGGCGAACAGCTGATCAGTTAACATATATTCGAACTCGCGATCTCTGGATTGATAGTCAGACATGCTACCGACTGAGCTAATTGGACATGGCTTTGGTTAATTAGTTTACGGATTGATGGTATGTCCACAAAATGGCCATCTGATTTTGTGGGCAGTTAACCCGCATGTTCACGTGAACAAACTGAACTAAAATAATCATTTTCTCCAGTGAATAATTGGATTTTAATATAGCTATCTGACACATACAATATACAATATAGCACAAATATAACAGTTGCCGACGTTGACGTCCAAGCCATTCCATCAGCGACTGCAAACTTTGGGTTATATTAACATACTCGAAAGAAACACCACATTGCTCAATTTTGAATTGCATCTAAAACTGAAAAATGTATTTATCCGAAATTGTAGAACTGTTATTTATAACAGAGAAAAACATTGCAAACACATTATTTACTCAGTACCTTCTATTGAACAAGTTCATAAATAATCAAAACAATAGAGTAAACAATGTAAACCCAGTACTAAGCATAATTATGTAGATAAAATGTCTTGCTCAAGGACACCACACATAGCCGTGACGGAGTATCGAACCCACGACCCTCCGATCCTAGGTTCGATGTTCTACCACCGGACCATGTGCTCCACTAGAAAAATGTTTTTACCAAACGGCATATAACTGCTACCTGAAAAAGTCAACAATACCATAATGTTAGATATATCCGTATAAGTGGAAAGAAAACTAGAAACCGACACAAACTCCTACTGACTCGCTCTTTGTCTTCCGATAATTCAGAGCCCAACATAATCTTTACAACGAACACCGGACTGAATGTAAAAATGGTACAATAAATAAATAGTAACGCTAACAATGATTCACGGAGTTGCAAATACAATTATTATTATCTAAACCGTTTAATGTTTTTTTACACGTCAGTTATTATTGTCTATTATTTGAAGGATCTTACACGAGTGCTCAGCTACCACTTAATGTATTCAACGAATTAGCAAAATGCATGGTATATTATGAGAAACTCTCTTCCGAATACTATGTTATTTTTACCAACGATTTTAACAAATTAGGTAATAAATGAGCACAAATGTAAGATTCTTTTCATAATACAATTTAGGGATACGTTACATATGATTACGTAAAACCATTCAACCGGACACATTAGTTTCCGTTACGTTTCAATGTAACGCATTACCATTGCAAATCGGCGTCATTAAGTTTACAATTTACGTGAGAGAAACAGAGCTATACGATGAATCGGAAGTGATTCATTTTATAACAGTCATGCATCGCAAATTGTGTGATACATTTGAATAATTCCATTATTTTCAAATGGAGACTTTTTGCAGCTGCATCTACCATTCGGAACACCTCCGGCTCAATTTTATAAATCTGCTCAAGTACAAAAAGTGCAAGCAGTGTCCGAGGAGTTCCGAATGTTAAAATATCACATTTCACCAATTATGCTTATACCGAAGGAGGACAGAATTGACCAAATAAGTACGTTTGATGAAATCACAGACACCGTACCCGTGTCTTTCAACGTTACGTCAGTTCTAAAACGGCTGTTGCTACGGTACAAAACAGTAAAAAGTGCAAAACATGGTATTGTCTTGTCTCATTTAAAATACAATGTGTTGTAAGGCAGCACTTAAAAATGAATGTTTGCCGTGCTCCTACCTACAAACTCAAACTGCAGCTACAGAAACTTTTTATTGACTTTGAAAGCGTTTTCTTTCTATAAATGAAATTCACATTTTTTTGTTCAAAATGCGAAATGGCAAAATCTGGTAAAATCAGCTACCTACATAAAAGTACTGGATCGTAACAGTAAACAAACACTTGTTTAACTATAGCCTAACTTTGCAATGATTTATTTTTTCCAATTCTATGATTATATATTGTACAGGTTATTCTCTGTGTAAAAAAAAGATTTTCTTAATATCAGGCAAAATATTTGGCCAGAAATTGTTATCTCGGGTGTGCATGATCTGCTTATTTAATATTCAATCGTACATACCCGGCCAATTCCGTCATCCTACGGTATTAGAATAATCGAATAGTTGGTCCGAATGATTTAGTAGTGTGCACATCGACGTCGATTATTTGCACATCTGATGTGTTAATTATTGTTTTGCTTACCTTCATAAATTTCCCAATGACTATTACACTATAAACAAGCACACATATTTCTATTATGCATAAAATAAAAAAATTTAATATCACACAGTTCGGTGAAAATAAGCTGCTTTCAAATGTTGTTGTTAACGTTTGCTGATTGCACGTCCGATGTGTTTAATAATACTTAGTTTCCCTCAATAAACTATTTTAAAAGTTATTTCTTTTAATCCCCTAAGACTAAATATTTATCAATTTGGTTAATGACAATTATTTATGGAAATTTCATATACTGTAATTCTGAAACACTAGTATTACGACTAAACATCTGACAGTTTTGTTATTACAACGACCAGGATGTAGAGCGGATACTACGTTACTTTAGTTATGAAGAAGAATAAGAAGAAGAAGAAAAAGAAAAAGAAGATGAATAAGAAGATGAAAAAGTAGACAATGAAGAAGAAGATGACGAAGAAGATGAAAAAGAAGATGAAGAAAAAGAAGATGATGAGGATAAAGAAGATGAAGAAGAAGAAGAAGAAGAAGAAGAAGAAGAAGAAGAAGAAAAAGAAGAAGAAGAAGAAGAAGAAGTTACCATATCAATATAGAAAAAGGAAGAATATTATTTTTTTATCCAAATGTTTAGTGGCCGTGATGCCCCACATGAGTTAACTATTGAAATATCGAAATACATAAACATGCCATCGTAGTGATTTTTTAATACCAAGTACCGCATACTTATTCAAACAACATACATACAGCGATAAAATAACCAAATTGTTAGGAATTGTTTCATCAAATTTATAGGTAATAGATTTCGTTATTTTCTATGTAACATTTTACCATCACATGTATTTTCTAGACCTAAATATGTTTCATGAAAGCGATAGTTAAGTCATCATATTTTATACTTGAGTAATAAAAGCATGTGAATTGATACCTGAATATCGCAATGTGTGAAGTGTGTAAATTGTATGTACGTGTTTTGTTTGATTGTACAAGTGTACTATGTAATCTCATTTGATGAAGAAATAGAATTGAATTGAAATTGTAATTACGTCGTTGACCCAATAGATTTATATACTAAATCGCTATTGTAAAGGGCAGTAATAATGCTTCTAATAAATATGATTTATATACGAGTTGTCTCCCTTGAATTGTAAATGACAATGGCAAGAAGTTTAATAAATTTGTTTTATATATTTATTGTTAAGTATTTAAATAAACAGGTCACGTAAGATAATATAAAGATACCGTTTCTTAAATAGTTAAATATACCGTTACACCTTTATCGGTGATATATTTTATCTTAGCAATAAAACTGCCCATTACTCTGTTAACTCATTGTATTTTGCTTCTGTAGGTGTCGAATTCTTTAATCATGTTGACCAAATACTTTCAAATCTTAATTTTAACTAACATTTATCTAAACTTATTTCGATATATCTATACATAATTGACCAAACCATTAAGTTCCTCAATGGCTATGAGACGAACAGCAAAATTTCACCCATCTCTCTCTCTCTCTCTCTCTCTCACACACACACACACACACACACACACACACAAATGATACCACTGCTTATTTAATAGATTGAATAAAGATCTAAAATACGCAGAAATTCAGAAATTTACGCTTATTTCCACAAAAAAAGATATGTGCGCATACGAGAAACAACACGAATTTTTCACCATTTGTATAGTGACTAAACATCTGCTTAATATTTTAACTTGTTTCACAGCTGCGCATATTATCTGTGACAACTTTTATGTCCCACCGACGCTAAATGTCGGAACCAACTTTAAATGTGTCGCAAAACCGTCTTTAACGGTAAATGACGCAAGATTTGTACCACCGGTATTTGTCACAAATCTAACGCTAAATGTCAACGCAAATACACTTGTAGTGTTAAGTTTTATAATCTTTATTAAATTTGTAAGTAAACACCATCTCTGACAATGACGTCTGTCTGTCTGTCTGTCTGTCTGTCTGTCTGTCTGTCTGTCTGTCTGTCTGTCTGTCATTGTGGGGTTAATTCCATCTTTTTTTTCTTCATTTTTAACACATTTTTCATTTACTTTTCTTTTACCAGTTTTCATTCTTTTTTAGTGTCATAAGGGTTGGATCTCAAGGTTTGAGACATTAGAATAAGAAAGAAAATAGGTTCTGTTTTTTTTAATGAGAAAAAAGATGTTTTTATAACAGATAAAAAACTTACCCCATAACGTCCTTCTCATGCGTGCGTGCGTGCGTGCGTGCACAAATTTCCATTAGATAAAAAAACACGTTATTGACCAAACAATTGAAATCACTTCATAATTTTGTTTCACAATGATGCATCACTAAGTCAAGTTTTACACAAGAGGACCACGATGTATCTTGTATCGATCACCTGTAGTTATGTCCTCTGGTGGTCACGTTTTTAAACGGATCGAGTTCATTTTAGTTATTTTATTAAAAAATCACACGCATATCATTTGTACAAAATTATTTTAAAATCTGATAACCGATTTTAAAACACAAGCTTTTTAAACGGTTTTGTCCTTTACGTTACCATGGCAACCAGAGTTCCTTATGTATCAAGTTTGTTTAAGCTATTTTGATAAATAATCATCCAATATTCATTCCTCTGATGTTTGGTTTTTATCGAATTAGAGAATTCAAAGAAGATGCTGTTTGAAGCAATTGTTTACAGACGCACGCACGTACACACGGATCGACGACCAACGAAGAATGAGATACAATATCTAATACTGATCCTTTGAAAGTGCAGTCAAACCTGTACAAATGGTCACCTTTTTTAGCACCCACTTGACTTAAGCAGCCACATTTGTTATTTCCAATGTATATGCTTTCAGAGCAAATTTACCTGCATTAAACAACAACCTGTCTGAAAAGCCGCTTTTGCTACTTCCCATGACTGGCTGCTTAAAACAGGTTTGACTGTAATATAAAATGCATTTAAAAATGGAATTAACCCAACAATGGCATTTTGTACCGAATTGGTATTTTGGCGTTAATGTTCTAGTCCCACAATACCGTCCTAACCCCACAATGGCAGTCTGTCATCCCTTAAATTAAAGTGTGCATGTACAGACGGACGGAAACGGACAAATAGTGATCCCAATAGCTCAGATGAACTAAAACAAATTTCAGCAGCAACCAAAACAATGAAAATTTTGTTTCAATTTTTTTTTATTTCGCCACTTGTCCACTTTATCGTTAATTTACGGGTAAAAAAACTACACTTAAAATGTTCAATGAAAATACAGATTTGTTAAAAAATTATCAGCTGACACAACCACCTCAATATCATTGCTGTATTTGATACATAATGTTTAAAATTACAAATACATGGAGACTAAAGTTTCTTTTTTTGCTGAGTATAAATAAACGATTTTACATACGAAAATTAATGAAAATAAATGGACGTAACCAAACTTTCCGACAGATACGTTGAAGTAAGACAACACTCAAGATAAGTTTCAGCCATCATGTGGAGTTCATGATAGAACATTGGACTCTGGAACTGAGGGCCGTGGGTTTGATCCTCAGTCACGGCAAAATAATGATTTTATTATTATTTATAGTTAGTTACATATGCATATGTGTGGTGTCTTTGAGCATGACATTACCCCACCCACCCCCATAATCTAAGTACTTGTTCTACCCAGAAAGACTTATAGGGTAACGTGTCTTAAGTTGTAATAACTTGGTTCACAAGAAAGAAAATAGTTTAAACTAACCAGCAAGTGTTAACAGTCATTACCTCCACAGTCATCTTATTTTTATATATACCCACTGACCCCATATTTCCAAAAAGATATCTGTTTAAACATACCAAAAAAATACAGAGGCAAACATCCGAAGGTCGTCAAACAGTATAAATTTAAGTGCTGTCTATTTTTAGAATTGGGTTTACGTTTCAAGTTTACCACTCAGAACATACACATCGATGTTGTCACGTTTTGGTGGATTTGACATTCTAAACTATTCGAATTATATTTATTAATGATAATTATATGCTTTTAAACCATTTTATAACTATTTCATTTTTTAAGACATTCATAGCGTTTTATCTTGAAACACTCCATGTAAAGGACTAAATATAAACTGCTATTAAAAGACAATGCTTCATACACCAAGATGATAACAAGTTAATAACAATGCTTCATACACCAAGATGATAACAAATTATTGCTGAAATATATGATACAATGAGAATTATCTGTTTTCCCGTATTTTTAGCGGTAGGGTATGTCTAAATATAATTCCTTAGTCTTTCTACTGATATGTCAAAGTCTAAATCCCTGTAACCTGTTTGAATTGACTAGGGTCCTGTATTTTTTTTTAATTCAATCTCATACGGATTATTCAATGTGAGCCTCGGTATCTCAGTCAGTAGTGCGTCTAACTATCAATTCATGGGTAATGTGTTCAAATCCTTGCCCGGCTACAATATGCGTGATGATTAATAAATGACACTGCTTATCATTGTTATTTTCTATCACCTCTAATTCAAGTGAAATAGTTATTAGTAACTTTCGGAGGAGAGGGGCATGCTCGAGTTTGATTGACGTTCAAGGATCTCGGAAAAGAGTTGTTAGGTTAAAGATCTCCGATAGCCCATGATGGCAAAAAATCTGACTATGATAGAACTATATTTGGTGATAATTTATAATATACTGTTTTTCAAATGTGTTGAACTGCTCTTTGAATCATTTGTTTTATATGTTTTTTCGTCTCAATCTGGGAATTTAGTTAACCAATACTGGAATAGACTATTTGTATTCGTGTATGATTTATTCTGTACGAGTCTTAGACATTCTGGAAATAAACTTGTCAAATAATAACTTTGTTAATATCTCTGCCGTCTGCAAGTAATTGACAACTTCCCCACATATTCAGATGTGGGAAACTCATGGTCGTAGAAAGATGTCATGACCTATCATCAGAGACCGGGATTTTTATTTATTTACGTTACATGATTACAATATGATTCAAATAATCAAATATAAAAGTTGTAATAAACGTTGTACTCAGCCTTAAACTTATAAAAAAAAAGGAATACTGGTGTTTAAAGTGAGAATGCAGTCAATCGTAAAATTTAGAGTAAAATCATTATATCGGTTATTATGCAATATTATGTTTACTATGCAATATATTCAAATAGTATTTGACCAATATACCGAGTTTTCAAAGCGTGTATAACGAAGTACCCTGTTTTAGACATAATTGTCGGGTTCGTTTATAGTACTTTTATTTGCTTTGTTTCGCTAGCATCAGCTGGACACAGTGTTATTAATGTTTGAAGCATGTCAAAATGATATACAATATTTATCTCACAGTAAAGTTTAAAGTGCATCTCGGTTTCAACACATTGATGCTGGCATTGCCTGCACATTCTTTCATCTCGTGGAATTCGTCGCAATTTGCTGTATACAAAGGGAATTAACTCATTTTAAATAACTTATTTTTATGAAAACTGAGTTATTTCCCTTATATCAAACTTTATCATAATCTATTTTCAGCTGGACTAGCAAACCACATATTAAGTACAACCTTTCTTTTAAGTTTCATGAAATTCACAACACTAGTTTAGGAGGAGTTATAAAATAACAATAAAAGTGCATCAGTTAATCAAATAATAAATGTACATGCCTTTAATTTGAGACGTTGACGTCATACAATGGGTGGCAGAAACTAAGTTAAGCATAATTTTATTCAAAGCATCTTTGCCGAAAAACGATATTTTTCAAAAAATGTAGTCTTTATCATAATTGACGCTTTCTTTTCTAAAAGAGAAACGTCTAGACAATATAGATGTTTAATTCTGAGGGGTTTTTTTTGCTTATTTTTTATTTTTATTTGTGACAAATAATTGAGACAATATATCTTCAATGACTTTCGTCCAAATAAAATACTGTTTAATCCTGCTACTTGATTAAACATTTTTGATGAATCAAGGAGCGATGAACATGACCAAGGCTACTGAGAGTGATACATGAAAAATAAATGCCGCATTTAGATTTACCAATGATTTTTATTCGCAATCTGAATATCAAAAAAAATAAACACATATTCTTTTGCAATTAATACAGTGTTCGACAGAGCCTCGCATAATGTAGTTTTAAAAATTAAAGTAATAATAAAGTAACTTAAAGACTTTATTTAACAAGACTCATTTGACAGAGTCACTTCTACATGAGGCCCTCAAACATATATACATTATATACACCGACATGCTAAATAACACAACAAGACAATCCAACGTAAACAAATGTCTCGCTAGACAAATACAATTTGTAACATCAAAACAGATGCACTACCATATCATGATTCTGCAATCACTAGATATTCAAACAAAACAATTTGTGCAAATCTGACTATGATAGAACTATATTTGGTGATAATTTATAATATACTGTTTTTCAAATGTGTTGAACTGCTCTTTGAACCATTTGTTTTATATTTTTTTCGTCTCAATCTGAATATTTAGTTAACCAATACTGGAATAGACTATTTGTATTCGTGTATGATTTATTCTGTATGAGTCTTAGACATTCTGGAAATAAACTTGTCAAATAATAACTTTGTTAATATCTCTGCCGTCTGCAAGTAATTGACAACTTCCCCACATATTCAGATGTGGGAAACTCATGGTCGTAGAAAGATGTCATGACCTATCATCAGAGACCGGGATTTTTATTTATTTACGTTACATGATTACAATATGATTCAAACAATCAAATATAAAAGTTGTAATAAACGTTGTACTCAGCCTTAAACTTATAAAAAAAGGAATACTGGTGTTTAAAAGTGAGAATGCAGTCAATCGTAAAATTTAGAGTAAAATCATTATATCGGTTATTATGCAATATAATGTTTACTATGCACAATATTCAAATAGTATTTGACCAATATACCGAGTTTTCAAAGCGTTTATTACAAAGTACCCTGTTTTAGACAAAATTGTCGGGTTCGTTTATAGTACTTTTATATGTTTTGTTTCGCTAGCATCAGCTGGACACAGTGTTATTAATGTTTGAAGAATGTCAAAATGATATACAATATTTATCTCACAGTAAAGCATAAAGTGCATCTCGGTTTCGACACAATGATGCTGGCATTGTCTGCACATTCTTTCATCTCGTGGAATTCGTTGATACCTTCCTAACTCTATTGCAATGGGTATTGGGATCGAACACATGCCTTGATTAGATATGGCCATTCCCTTTTTAATTTAAAGATAAACGAATTGCCTCCATAAAATAACACGTGGTAATGATAGGCAGTTCAAAGACAAAGTACTCATGTGTTTTCGTTAGTAAATAACTTTACAACTACACTCATACAAGAAGATGTTATTGGCTGAATAAAAATGAAACAATTTGTATTTTAAATATCAGACTAGGTTTGTCTGTTAACAAATACTTCCCGATAGATTTATCTCTTGGAAATAATGAAAGTAATCAAAAATAAAGTATGACAGACTCGGTTTTACTGAATATGTTCATGAGGGGTAATAACATATGCCACATTCCTCACTATTTCAGACGTAGTTTTATATTGAGCGACTCTAAATGAGCCCCGCGATTCTAGGGAATTAGGAATAAGTGAACACCGAGTCCCGTGCAGTTCAAAGACAAATAACACGTGGTGTTTGTTAATGCAATCACTATAGGACTGGGTGATTAGAATACATGAAACTAGCAGAAACCATTCCAGACTTAGTTTATCAACAAATACTTTGTTATTGAAGGATCTTGGAAGCAAAAAACGTAAACAAGAGGAGAACATAACAGATTCGGTTTTATTGTTCATAATGATGGCACGATAGTACGATAGCACGATGGTGATGGTACGATGGCACGATGGTGATGAAGCGATGGCACGATGACGATGTTTTATCGTGGCATCGCTCCATCACCATCGTCATCGTATTGCCGTGCCAACACAACCGTTTCATAATGTCGTGCTATCGTGGCACCACGTGTACTTGTTGACAAAGCGACAGCACGATGGCCCGAACAGAACACCGTACCATCGGCATCCTTGTGAGAATCTCAGTCAGTGAAAAATGTGCTTACGCCCCAATCAATACCTGCTGTGATCACCATTCACGTCATTCGGAACATGACGGAAATGGCCGACTGCATTCCCACGAACAGCATGAGCATGGTGAAATTTCTAACAATTTTCTAACAACACTAGCCAGCTTGCGTTTTTCAGGTGTGTGGTCAAATTAACTTAAATTTACAGACCATACATAAACTTGTGTGGTATTTCTTAACAGGAATAACTCGATTTGCACGTGCATTTTGGGTTCCGATACAGGGATTACACAGTGACGATATTTGATTATCGAATGTACCAGGAAAGAAATGATATATTTACATTGAACTAGAAATGTGTAAATAGGACATGGCGCTATATGTTAGCAAATTTTACCCAAAATTAAGCCAAAAGAGGACATAGGACAAAACTCCTGTCATTTTAACCGACGAATACAGATATCGAACTTGACCTATACTTTATAGCTGCACAGCTCCATACAAACTACTTTTTAAATTCACAGAACCTTTCAGAAGTTAATTACCGGAAACCGAGTTGTCGGACAGACGCACGCACGCACTGCTGAATCAAACTGATTGGATGACGTTAACAGCGTCATCGGTCAGGAAATTTAAAATTGATAACACGGGTAGGCGGCCCGTCGTCCTGTCAGATTACTTCAGCAACAAAACAACCGTATTCATCAGAGGTGATTCTACATGTAATTATTTGCGGGAAAAAATGGGGATGATTTCAATCTTCTGATAGGGTGACTTTGGTAAGCATTGTGTCTGCCATGTGCTAAAGGACGACTTTAATAGTTTTTGTGCAAAACTTACAATTGTCAGAACTTGACTGAGGATAGGATCGCCTTGGCACGATTTATATTTTTTGGCAATGTCTTTGTTATTTTTTATAAAGGCATCTTTTGATAAAAACACAACATACACTTATATTTTTACGACTTTAGCAAAGGGCAAGGTCTTAGAGTTGTGCTCTGAAAGCTGAGAATTTCGTACTTCTGGCTTTTTGTTTTTATGATAACAGAAAAAAATATTAAAAATGAAAACTCTCTCGTACAAAAATACACTACTCAACCGCTAGATTGACATGTATTCAGGGTTCTGTGAAATCATCTTTAACGACTTTGAAGATATGCTCCGGAAATTTGAGAATTTCGTATTTTTTAAAAATGAAAATGACCTTATAGCGAAGAGCACTACTAGATCAACACGTTGATAGTGTACAATGTTTCGTGAAGTTATCATGAACGGTTTTAGAGTTGTGCTCTGGAAACAGACAGGTTCGTAATTCTGGCTACTTGTTTCCTTAGTAACAAAAAACATATGTATTGAAACAGAAGATTCCATCATAGCAAAAGGCACTACAAGAACACTAGCTTATATGTACACAACATACGTGGGGGTAAACTTGAATTGGTTTGGAAACGGAGGATTTCGTAATTTTGGCTATTTGTTTAATGGTAGCAGAAAAAAATATTGAAAATGAAATTCCCTCATAGCATACGCACCTTTTTAAGGCGCCGTCTCAATATCACTTACCTCTCACCGCTAAGGTCGTAGGTTGGAGTCTCGCTCGCAGCAAAAAAATTATGTGAGAAAGTTTCCAGTTACTTGCAGAGGGACGGTGGTTCAATATGAGGTCTTCCTCCACCAGTAAAACTGGATATGCCATATATAACCTGAAATGTTTTGAAAATGGCGGATAAACCCATAAAAAAAAATACAAAAAAATACATGGTCAATATGTGTACGAAATAACATGAAGAACGGTATTGAAATTAAAACAATCCACATGCAAAAATCGCAATTTGCTGTATACAAAGGGAATTAACTCATTTCGGATAACTTATTTTTATGAAAACTGAGTTATTTCCCTTATATCAAACTTTATCACAATCTATTTTCAGCTGGACTAGCAAACCACACATTAAGTACAACCTTTCTTTTAAGTTCATGAAATTCACAACACTAGTTTAGGAGGAGTTATAAAATAACAATAAAAGTGCATCAGTTAATCAAATAATAAATGTACATGCCTTTAATTTGAGACGTTGACGTCATACAATGGGTGGCAGAAACTAAGTTAAGCATAATTTTATTCAAAGCATCTTTGCCGAAAAACGATATTTTTCAAAAAATGTAGTCTTTATCATAATTGACGCTTTCTTTTCTAAAAGAGAAACGTCTAGACAATATAGATGTTTAATTCTGAGGGGTTTTTTTTAGCTTATTTTTTATTTTTATTTGTGACAAATAATTGAGACAATATATCTTCAATGACTTTCGTCAAAATAAAATACTGTTTAATCCTGCTACTTGATTAAACATTTTTGATGAATCAAGGAGCGATGAACATGACCAAGGCTACTGAGAGTGATACATGAAAAATAAATGCCGCATTTAGATTTACCAATGATTTTTATTCGCAATCTGAATATCAAAAAAAATAAACACATATTCTTTTGCAATTAATACAGTGTTCGACAGAGCCTCGCATAATGTAGTTTTAAAAATTAAAGTAATAATAAAGTAATTTAATGACTTTATTTAACAAGACTCATTTGACAGAGTCACTTCTACATGAGGCCCTCAAACATATATACATTATATACAACGAAGTCCTAAATAACACAAGACAATCCAGCGTAAACAAATGTCTCGCTAGACAAATACAATTTGTAACATCAAAACAGATGCACTACCATATCATGATTCTGCAAAATGCTACTAATTAGACAACTGTGGATCCGCAAAATGGTACATCTGGGTAAAAAAAATCAAAGAAACGGAGCCAAATGCAAACAATTAACATTTATGAAAGATATTTATATGTAGAGGTAAACGTCACTCGATAAATCTGCACGTTGTTTAATATAACTACGCATTGCACAACTACAGACCAAATTTGGAGAATGTAGACCAAAACGTTTCTGAGAAACAGTTAATTATCCATAGAAGTCAAGATCACGTGATAAACTGCCGCGTAGTTTTGAGTAGTACTATCTATTACATAACTATAGACCAAATTTGAGGACTCCAAGAAGAGTAGTTTGCGGAAAACAGAGCTAAGTAAGCGTTGAATTGTTGACGGTGCCGTCGACGAAAACCGAGTAACACGTCTCTTTTTTTATTCGAAAATGCGAGAGAAAAACGAATTGAAGTATAAACATTAAATCTTATCATCGATTATAAGTTTTGCCAACTCGTTTAATAAATTAAATAATACATGCATATGAACATTCAAGTGAGATCCTCTATTTACAATGTAGAAGTTCATTAACGATAGCATCGACTGGTAGCGTCGTTTCTGCTTTATTCACAGTGTCATCAGTTTAAACATTTTGACAGCAGACGACATGTCAGCCAGCAAGAAGGAATCGCCATTTGGAAAGAAGCTTATATGACAGGGTTTATAAACACCACTTTGTTTCGTCAAAAGTGTTTTTCTAGCGTCGTTACTGCTGGAAACAACGGTAACTGTCGATGACGCGTTTCCGCAGACGTATACATTATCTTCACGGTCTACCGCACAACTGTAGTATTGGCGTAAATCAGTGTCGGTAAATATGTCATTCAGCTTTCCATATGTATCCATGGTTACCAAACACCCATCTGAACCCTTATCCCCACAACACGCAACGTAAATAAGATCCTTGTGTTCGCCGACCGCAACGGAAATAGGTTTCAAAACGTTGATGTTTCCGACTTTCCGTAATTCTATTACTCGCAATGTATTTCCAGTCAAATCAAAGAAAATAACAAAATGGCCGTCGTCAAAAGTTGTCGTGATTAATGTGTCCCTGTAAGACACAATGCCATAGCATTTTCTCTGGGTTCCAATCTTTGTAGCCATGACGCCATCGACATCTAAAAGCATGATATACCTGACGTATGGAAATGTGATCGCAAGTTTCGTGTCATTATCAGTGAAGTTTGTGATTCCCCAAGGGCGATTACTGCAGCGTATGTCTTTGATGTGCGTAAAAGTGGTGTCCTCGATTGAGAATATCATGATGCAATTATTATTGCAATCTGCTAGCACTATCCTGTGATCTTTCAGAATTGCAGACGCCGTGATGTCACATGATTGCGAGCACGTATTGTGTTTTTCAGTTTCAATGTTGGCAACATGGTAAGCCGTTCGAAACCATAGCGGTTGTTCGGTCGAGTGTGATAAAGAAGGTGACGTCACACTACCAACTGAGCTTTCACGACTTTCAAGCGATTCGGGTGGAATGGAATGCTCGCTTGTTTCCAATTTGCTTTCTTCGACATCGTTTGAATCATTCTCTTCGTTCTCACCACTTCCGACTGCAGGTGTTTCAGATCTAACTATAGGGGTATCTATTAAATTCACCAATGACTGTTTGAGTGCAGATAACTCTATGTCTGTATTCCATTCATAATTAACGAGTAAAGATGTCTTTTCGAAATCCGACAACTTGGCTTTAGTAGATTTCAGATTGTCTTCGTCTTTTTGGAAAACTCTCATTACCTCTATGACGCTATGAGAAACCATTTGAAAATTTATACTCGAAATACTGGTTTCAATTTCATGTACACATTGTCTGCAATTCTGTCTTTCTTTATCCAACCTCGAAATATCTGTTGAGCAAAGTTGATTGGCTGTTTGTGTGATTTTATCTTCAAGTGTCCGAAGCATTTGCTCGATTTCCGCTCTAAACATCTTTACATGGTCAGTGATGGTTCTTGTTTTTTGGGAAATGTTGTCAATTTCGTCATTTAATTGTTGAATGTGGTAAGACAACTTTTCCTTTGTTTTGTTTAATTTGCCTAGTACTGCATCAGCACACTCTCTCATGCCGTCTTCGTCCAGATCATATATGTTGCACGCTCTATGTGTTTCTTTTAGACATTTTGAGCAAGCTAGTTTGTTGTGGTCAACACAAAAGAACTGGATAGATTTGGCGATGTGCGTTTCGCAAGTTGTTAGTTTTTCTTCTTCAATCTGTTCGTCTAAAAGAGTAATACCCAGGTGATTCAAGGGAAATAACTCAGTCCATTCTTCAATAGGTTTGCTCTTATCTGAAACATTGTATTGATAAAACTTTAGAGATGAAAAACTGGTTTGTTGCAACTCAGAATGTGAAATATTTATAAAATAATTGAGCGATTTAACACCTAGCTAAACTAAATAGTTTAATAGAAACGATTTTTAAAACAATTAATTGAAGGAAGCTATAATTTTTTTATTTTTTTTTTTTGAATGGGGTTTAACGCCATTTTCAACACATTTCAGGTTATATATGGCATATCCAGTTTTACTGGTGGAGGAAGACCTCAGACTAAGTCAGACTGAGTAGAACCACCGTCCTTCCGCAAGTAACTGGAAACTTTCTCACATAAAGTTTTTGGAGCGAGCGGGACTCGAACCTACGACCATAGCGGTGAGAGGTAAATGATCTTGAGACGGCGCCTTAGACCACTCGGCCACGGAGGACCCAGGAAGCTATAAATTAAAGGACTCGTCAGATATACAATTATAGCAAACGATATTATCTGCGCAGCATTTTCAAAACCCATACTTTTGGCGGAAGGATTTGGGTATATCGTTATATTTTAGGGATACTAGACCAACGTGTAATCATTCAGTGCAAGAGTTAATAGTTTGTTCTTGTAAAAAAGTGAAATTGACTTATCCGGATAATCCTTTACTGCGATTTTAAACTGTGTACAGTAAAATTTCGCTGTCTCGAACTCGACGGGACTGGACAAAAATAGTTCGAGTGAAAGGCTGTTCGAGCCACGTATTGTACATGTATATACATCGAAATTGGAATGCAGCCGGGACCGTGGTTCGAGCTTTATGTGGTGTTAAAACCATCCGTGTTCTGGCCAACGAAGTTCTACTGTTTATGTATCTAACGAATTTTGACCATCATACAATACGATGACCAAAGTTGGGGTATTTATACATTTGTGACAGTCTTGGTCATCCTCAACATTGTTTTTCGTGAAAGACAAGCGAGAAATGTTGTGCCGGCGTAACTCATTTTAGTCTCTTCGAAGGTAATGCTCAACTACCTATATATACTTTTTTAAAACTACATATTGCATCACTTTGCTTCGTTATTTTTCATTTATTTTCGGCAAATTGGTAAGCAACCAATTATAGCAGCGATTTGGGACCGTACCTATTTGCATTGAAATTGACGTATATGGCAATTAAATTGGGTTTTTTAAAAGATAAATTACAATAACATTAAATATTTTTAAAAAAATCTCACCTACGACAGTGAGCTGTTTCCGGCAGACTGGGCAAGTCACTACCGTTCCTACAACTCGTCTGCTCTCAGACGCTTTCTTTTCAAGATATCCCTTTAAGCATGTTTCACAGAAACTGTGTCCACACGGCAGCATCCTTGGACGGACGAACGCGTCAATGCAAATATTGCACTCCGTGCGTCGTGTTGACGGGTTCCTTTTCAAAGGCATTATTATCGAAAAAATATTACAAACGTTATCCCAGTCGTGTAGAATAATTTCTTTTCAAATGCGTTATTTTATCCGTTATAGTTTTCATCAAAAAGTCGATAAAAATCAGGTAAACTCCATGTAAAGGTGTTCCAATAATGAGAAAAAAAGACAACGCCTCTTTCTTCAAGTAATTGATTTCGAAAAGGTTAAACCAGACTAAAGGTGAAGCAAAAAGTGTGTTTTCAGTATCCAATACTATCTAATGACAGTACACAAAAAAGTCATGATTATAACGTATGCCATTCGAATTATAAAAATAGCTGTTCATTTGAGATATATATTCATATTACTCGTAAACGGGAAGAAAACAAACAGTCCCAAGATTACTCCGGTCGGAAGTGTCGTCATGTGATCAACAATACAACAGATAAAGACAAATTTCAGATAACTGCACAATGCAATGTGTAGATACTGTCGTGTTAACATTAAATACACAAATTTGCATGTGACAACGCGATAGTAGATAACACCATTTACACAATTTTTACAGTCATATACAAACATATGACATGAAATGGGCGACTAATGTATGTTTTATGTACGTCACCGTCCGCAACTGACCATGAGGCATGCAGAGAACACTGGCCACTTAGAACTGGTTCTATGACACAGTGCATAAACTGATAAAGGTGAAGATCACCATTCAGGTGGTTACAAAATATATGATCTTGCCGAAATTTTATGATTGCCAATATTATTTTATGTTTATGGATTACGTAAACGCAGAGCTATGTTCTTTTTAAAGCGATTGTGGAACTTTAAATGCAAATATGATAATGCTATATAGTCACTTTGATATACTTAAAAATGGTTCCAGCTTCATTTTGTCCAAGTAGTTTTGTTATTACAAGAATCTTGCGATATTGACCGAGGCGTGGCAAGAAGCTTTAGGAGACATCGGGAATTGGCCGAGCATGTACGACTGTACGACTGCAAGAATAGGTGGACAACTTGACTTACTAAGCTGTCGTTTACTGCAGTGTAACATGCATTTCTAGTTGTCTTAAATCGATGGTAGAGCTATATTCAAATATTTTTTATTCACATTAATACATATCATTGTTAAAACCAATGGCGGATCTACTCTTTAAACAAGAGTACCAGAATGTCCCTAAATCGCTCACCTGTGGCAGAGAAGACGATGCTAAAGACTTATCCAAGATATCAAGTGCTAGAGTGCACATAACATCAAATAAACACAATTTTTGACGATTCACTCTGACAATATTTATCCGATTGGCCTGTCTAAGAGATCATTCAATATATTATGGTTACATGATAACTGCGTAAATCTGTCAAAGAATAAATGAAAACTGCAAGTGCTAGATGCACACAAGGTCAAATAACACAATTTTCGACAATTGAAGGACCATTACTCCGACATTAATGTTCCGATTTAGCCAGTTCAAGAAATTGTCCGAGATATTATGGTTATATAACTACTACACAAGTTTAGTGAAGATATAATGAAAAATGCAGATGCTAGAGTGCACACAACAAAACAGTCTACGGACGGACGACGGACAACAGGCGATCAGAATAGCTCACATTGATCTTTGCTCAGGTGAGCTAAAAACAGCGCACGCCTAAACCTCCCCCTATACTCCCATATTGTATTAAAATTCACTATATTTCTGCTGAAAAATATCTGTGCCCGTTCAGATTTTGTGTTACGTCCCCAAGTACGCCTCTCATAACTGAAACCCTGGATCCGTCCCTGAAAACGAATGCAATATGCACACGCTTTTAATTTTGAATCAATGGTCAATAGAAAATAAAACTGACAATGTGTGTCAATACTGCCGTTTCAGCAAATTATATTCAATACTGAATTATTTTCTCTAACGACATACTGGAGACACACTAGTCGGCCTATTCCTGTCATCACTCAAAAAAGCGCTCCCTAACCATTTAGGGGATTGATAATTTAACCACAAAAATGAACATGAACAAAAACACGATACCTTGTACATATCAATTTGGAGGGTCCCTACCTCTCTGCAGAGATCGGCAGTGATCTTATTCTTACCAGGAACCTCACTGATTTATGGTTAATTTCATCTCTTAATTTAAGTGTGTATCAAGGGGAGTAGTTTTATATATAGTTTATCTTCATTTATCAAAAACGTTTAAGACATATGTTGTAAAGGACCCCGTTTTACTGAGACTGTGTAATAATATATGTACAATAAAAGAAAAACATACACATGCACGTTAAAATGGATATAATTACATGTAATAACAATCGTTTTCAGTGCATTTGACTATGAAAGTATCCCTTCATTAGATAATTTAAAAAAAAATGAAAAGATGTCAACAGTTTCACTATCTGACTAACATCTAATGATAATCAAATCCAGGCTAGCATTAGCACCCAATTATAGTCCCTACCAGGCTAATATTAATATCTAACCCAGGCTAAGGTTAACAGCCAATCAAGGTGAACATAAACAATCTTTTCTAACATTAACATCCAATCCTGGCTAACATTAACATCCAATCTTGGCTAACAATAACATTCAACCCAGGTTAACATTAATATCCAATTTTGGCTAACATTAACATCCAATCTTGGCTAACATTAACATTCAATCCTGGTTAACATTAACATCCAATCTTGGCTAACATTAACATCCAATCTTGGTTAACATTAACATCCAATCCTGGTTAACATTAACATCCAATCTTGGCTAACATTAACATCCAATCTTGGTTAACATTAACATCCAATCTTGGCTAACATTAACATCCAATCTTGGCTAACAATAACATCCAACCCAGGTTAACATTAATATCCAATTTTGGCTAACATTAACATCCAATCTTGGCTAACATTAACATTCAATCCTGGTTAACATTAACATCCAATCTTGGCTAACATTAACATCCAATCTTGGTTAACATTAACATCCAATCCTGGTTAACATTAACATCCAATCTTGGCTAACATTAACATCCAATCCTGGTTAACATTAACATCCAATCTTGACTTACATTAACATCCAATCTAGGCTAACATTATCATCTAATCTTGGTTATCATTAACATCCAATCTAGGCTAACATTAACATCCAATCCAGGTTAACATTATCATCCAATCTTGGTAAACATTAACATTCAATCCACGCTAACGTTAACATTAAATCTAGGTTAACAATAGCATTCAAACTAAATAAAAATTACGTTCAATCTATTCTTACATCAACATTCAATCCTGGTTAAAATTAACATCCAATTTAGGCTAACATTTACATCCAATCTAGGTTAACATTTACATCCAATCTAGGTTAACATTTACATCCAATCTAGGCTAAAATTTACATTTAATCTAGGCTAACATTTACACCCATTGTAGGTTAACATTTAAATCCAATCTAAGTTAACATTTACATCCAATCCAGGTTAACATTTACATCCAATCTAGGCTAACATTTACACCCAATCTAGGCTAACATAAAAATTCAGCCTAACATTAAATCCAATTCAGGCTAACATTAACATCAAATCCAAACAAAATTTTAACATTCAATCTAAGTTAACATTAAAAATTCGATCCAGGCTAACATTAACATCCAATCTATTCTAACATTAACATTCAATCTAGGTTAGCATTAAAATACCATCCAGGTTAACATCAACATTCAATCTAAGTTAACAATAACATCCAATCTAGGCTTACATTTACACCCAATCTAGGCTAACATTAAAATTCAGGCTAACATTAACATCAAATCCAAAAATATTTAACATTCAATCTAGGTTAACATTAAAATTCAGGCTAACATTAAATCCAACTCAGGCTAACATTAACATCAAATCGAAGCAAATTTTAACATTCAATATAGGTAAACATTAAAAATCAATCCAGGTCAACATTAACATCCAATCTAGGTTAACATTAATATTCGATCCAGGTTAACATTAACATCCAATCCAGGTTAACATTAACATCCAATCCAGGTTAACATTAACATTCAATCTAGGTTAACATTAATATTCGATCCAGGTTAACATTAACATCCAATCCAGGTTAACATTAACATCTAATCTAGGTTAACATTTACATCCAATCTAATCTTGGTTAACGTTAACATCCAATCCAGGTTAACATTAACATCTTATCTAGGTTAACATTAACATCCAATCTATGTTAACATTAGCATCCAATCTAGGTTAACATTAACATCCAATATAGATTAACATTAACATCCCACCTACGTTAACATTAACATCCAATATATTCTATTATTAACATCCCACCTAGGTTAACATTAACATCCAGTCTATTCTTATATTTACATCCCACCTAGGTTAGCATTAACATCCAATCTAGATTAACATTAACATCCCACCAAGGTTAACATTAACATCCAATTTATTTTATTATTAACATCCCACCTATGTTAACAGTAACATCCAATCTATTCTAATATTAACATCCCACCTAAGTTAGCATTAACATCCAATCTAGATTAACATTAACATCCCACCTAGGTTAACATTAACATCCAATCTATTTTAATATTAACATCCCACCTAAGTTAACATTAACATCCAATCTTGGTTAACATTAACATCCAATATAGGTTAACCTTAACATCCAATCTAGGTTAATTTAAACATGCAATCCAGCTCAACATCAACATCCAATCTAGGTTAAATACATGTACTGACATCCAGTCCAGCTCAACATCAACATCCAATCTAGGTTAAATACATGTACTGACATCCAATCCAGCTCAACATCAACATCCAATCTAGGTTAACATTACCAACCAATCCAGGCTAACACTACAATCCAATGATAACAGTGGTATGTTATTTTGTACAGCTATAAAACATGTATAACCTGTACAACTATATGCATTATATCAGTGAGTCTTAAACAGAGACCTAGATGGTTAGATATAGTCTGGAACTACAAGAATACCACTCAAACTAGAATGATAGTACATATGGCGTATACCAGCACATTTTAGAGTTATTTCATCTCCTTTCCGCAGATGTTGGATATAAACAGCTGTGCCAGACAAATATCCAGTGTTGTTGCCTGTCGCTACTGTTGCTAACTGGCCGCTGTTATTTAAATGAAACGTACAATATGCCTCTGTGATGCCAGGCTCTCTGACGATTGTTGCTGTAAAGTGATACAACCCCGGATGTTGACAATGGACTATTTTTAGTAATGGCGGCCATCTTGAATTTCAGATTGAAAAAAAAAATCTTCTGTATAGTCTCCTATGCAATAGAAACACCCATGTGAAGTTTCAGTTTAAATGGCCTAGTGGTTTCAGAGAAAGTGCTGCTAACAGACGACAGACATCAGACAACAGACGACAGACGACAGACAACACGCAATCACGCCTTTGGCCAGTAGAGCTAAAAAACAATGTTACAATAACGTTTCCAACCATGACCATTATTTGAGTGAATTTTAATATTTTGTTTTCAATACTTATGACTCTTCACCTTACCTAAAATTTGCACAACTGCGAACTGAATATATTGTATATAGATCTGATATGTTGTACATGATTTTAAATATCAAAATTATGATTGCTCATTATCTAACTGATATAGGCCAATTGCAATATACAGGTCATCGGTGGATGCAGAGGACTGGAGGTCAGATTCCTTTCTCACCCCTGGGATTCACAAAAACTGCTAAATTACATAATTTTGAGAATAAATAAAAGTGAAGTTTACAATCTTTGATCTTCTGCACCCAAATCTTGAAAGGCTCCATTCACCTCAACAAATGTCAATGATACGTCTATGCAGGTACACGATCAGACATATTGAATAATAATCGCTATTATCAATGTTATTATCTGCTAAGTTATTTTCACTATCTATATATGTTAGAAATCAGCCATTTACAAACTTGAAAACAAGAGGGCAAATGGGCAGAAGTCCCTCACCTAATTCTAATTATTCACATCTTTTCAAAATTCCAATAAATAAAATTTACTCTACGACTCTTATGACTAATACCACAACTGTAATGAAATGGAAACTCTTGTAGATATAAAGAAAAGAATATTTCCCCATAATAATCATATGTAAAAAAAATTAAAGTCTCCTAAAGAGGCACACATGACTTATATCTTGTTGAAATCTCTTCTAATAAAAGAAAATTTAAGCCTTTTATGACTTTACACCTTTGGCCGGCTGTTTGTTAAGAAGAAATATCATTCAAAATTCTCAATATGAAATCTTTCTGAGGCATCTGCAGACCCCTTAAGTAATGGAAATTAAAATCCACTGAATATACCAAATATCAACTATATGGCTTGACAATGCTTCAGATCTTGGTTGAATATGGTCTTCATAGTATTTATAGGTTAAAATCAATGCACCTTAATGGATTCAAATTTGACCATGGCCACTTAATTTGAAATAACTTTAATACCTTTGGCAAATGGATAAATTGTACGAAATATTAATTAATTTGAATTAAGAGTTCTGGAGATTGAAGTATTTTGAAATTTTTTAACTTTGCCTTGAGGCAATTTGAGCACCAATTATTGGACCAAATTTAATTTGCTATATGTCAGAACTTGACTGTTGACCTAGTTATCTCAAAGCTGATAGTGTTTTTCCTGCATACCTAAGCAATATTAAGTTTAAACAACTTTGGTTAAGTAGTTTATTTGTTATTTTGAGTATAATAAGAGCTGACAGTACGAAATGAATAATTATCAAAGTTGATAATAAAAATTATAAAGGCACCGAGTTGTAATTAGAACCAAGGACTTATATAGTAGGATAAGAAACTTGCATCTCTCTACAAAGGACTTGACGTATAGAAAGATTGGAAACTTGCATCTCCCTACCAAGGGCTTGACCTTTAGAAGGATAGGAAACTTGCATCTCTCTACTAAACGTTGATACAATAACATGTCAAGAATTAATAATTTGGCAAATTAATCATTTAAATTTCACAGGCAACTGATTTCTTTTACATAAAATGTAAGATGTTAGATGCTTTATAATGTTTTAAAGACAAAATGATCTTGAATTTAAAATATTGCAGATTGAAGAAAAATGTCATGTACATTCCTTGATTTTTAAGTTGCACTATACAAGTTTTGAAATCATAAGTACTCCAACAATTTTAAACACAATTTGCTGGGAATGGTCTTGTTTTGTTGAGAATTCTATTGTGCATAGAAAGGATTTTGATTTGTATTTCTGAGATAAATGGAAGATAAGATATTTGCGTGACTATGTAAGCGTTCATAACATTTCAATCAGTTGCTTTTCCTTCTTATATAAGTCCTTGTACGGACGGCAGTGTACTGGTTAATATGACCATATACACATGTTTTCAAATGTAACATAAGATCAGAGGTATTTTACATTATTATTGGAATAGCATATGGGCCTGTATTCACAAAATATTTACACTCAAGGTGAAATTTTAAAACTATTTTTAATTAAAAAAACTTATGAACAATTTGCATTAAAAATATTCAAAAAACAAAGCTTGTGTATGGCAACATAATAACTGACAGCGATGTTGATATTTTTAACAAATAGTAATGTACCGGTAAATTGAAATTAAAGTTTGAATTTGAGGGCATACTCAATTTCAGTTGTTTTGTGAATCTTCATTTTTTTATATATAAAATTATTGTTTTGATCCAGTGCAAAACTACAAATCAATGTTGCCAATTAAAATAACCCTTATACACATAAAACTTTTATGAATAAACCAACGAATGAATGAACAAATGAACTGGGGTTTTATGGCATATCAACACATGGTGTTTATATGATGCATGCAGGAAGAAAGATTCCAGGTTCACTCTCCCCATACAAAAACAACACATCAACATACCAGCAGATTGAAAAAAATTACAGTAGCAAAATTAATGAATAATGCAGGATTATATAGAACTGAGCAACCTGCAGGACTGGTCAGTTTTAGAAAATTCTATCTAATATTCAAATTATCGCCTCTTCCAAAATGAGCTACAGTGTCAGTAAATTGGAACCACATAGGGGTGAATGATTTACCCACAATAATGAATATGATGACAATTATTATCATAAGATGTTTCATATATTATCATTATATCACACAATCACCTATCATAATTTTGATATTTTAAAATTTGTACAACTTGTGCACTACAGTAGCTGTAGGTATAATTTGAATGTGTGATTATAATTTGGTGAATGTTTTATAAGTAACTATAGCATCCATGTATAAAGATTAATGATTTCATTGAAAATGTATCACAATTTCATATGGTTTTACAGTTTAATATGATTGTAAAACTTTCAAAAATAGCATAACAATATAAACGAAACAATACAAAACGTTATTATATGTATATGATGTAATTATTATTAAAACAAATTAACAATATTTGAAATAAAAAAAAAATCATTCCAATTCATAGACAAACTCTTTGAAATTTGTAACATTCCTAAATAGTTCCTTAAAGAGAGAATATCAGGAAAAATCACAATAAATGTCTTTAAAAATAAAAAGCATCTCACCATCATAAATAAATAAAATTTGAATGGTTTGATATTCCAAATCCATAAACAAGTGACAAAATCGGTGAAGTTAATGTGAAACGATGCCCGTTCTGAATATAAACATCACTGAAATACTGCTTGATGACATTCATATCATCATTTGGACATTTTCTAAGATGAAACAATTTTTATTATATGTAAGTCTGCCTATAAGAACAAATTGAAATCATGCAACTCATTTAATACATCACAAAATATGCTGCAATTATAAGCAGGAAATCTATTTTTAGTCTAACCTAGGTGCACAGCGCAAGTTAGGAAATCCCTTTTCAATATATTAGTTTGGCATGTTTAAATAGATATCTATTTAGCAATATGGGGTCAGTGAGTATATATATATATATACAGTAGAACTTCGATCGTTCGAACTCGACGGGACTGGACTGGACAAAATAGTTCGAGTCAGCGGTAGTTTGAGTCAAGCCTGGTACACCAATCATCATACATGGTGTACAAGTACGTTTATGAGCGTGTTATTGAATCCAATGTGTACGCTTTGAACAGGTGCAGTAGATGAATCCGATGTCAATAATGTTTTTTTCTTGTTCATGTAGAAAATCCAATATACCAGAAAAGATAATTTCCAAATATAATTAATTGTATTATACTATAATTACTTAATTTACATTTTATCATCATAATCTTATATATTCATGTATAAATAGTTATATTTAGCTTTCGGTGTGCGTGAGAATGTAAATGACATGATAATCACACTCCAGTTTTACCGAGTTGTCCACCAAGTTGCTCGGCTGACTTAGTTACCCCCCCCCCCCCCCCCCCTGGTTACTGGGTCCATCACTTGGTTGCTCAGCCGTTTCTTCTTCTGGTAAATGTGTTGTTAAATGCGACATTGTGCAATGAGACTGAATTTTCCATGTTTAAGATTTATAGGGTATAATTGTATGTGACACTCTCTACTTTTCAATGTTTGCAATATAAATTGGTTTTATTTTGATTTTAAATTACCAGTAAACATCAAATTAGGAATCAAATTTACTTAATTAATGCAACATGCGTTATACAATTAAAGCAAACGTGTAACCAATTATAAACACATTCGCAAAATTATCATAACAAACTTCTCGCTCTTTAAGACAGTGGGAATATTATGATGTGTAGAAATTACTTCACACCTTTGAATTCGTGAACAAACATGGCAAGCTTCTCCGATTTTCTATATCTTTGATCAGCTGTTCGACTGAAAGGTGCGAAAAACACAGGTAAGTGTGTTGGCAGGACCTATTTTCTAGTTTGACTGTTCCACCTATCAGTGTTCTAGCCATCAATGGTAGAACAATAGAAATTAAATAGGAATTTGGCAGGGACCGGGTTAGTTGTTTGAGCTATCGGTGGTGTTCCAGCCAACTGAGTTCGAGCTATCGAAGTTCTACTGTATATATATAAAGGCATGCTATATTGGAAAAAATGTTTTTAGCCAATTTTAAATTTTTTAAAAATCCCGATATATTCCCTTTAATTGTAAATTTACTCTATTGTATTGTCAATTGTCTTTTTGAAAAATGTTTAACTCATTTGATGCCAACTGGGTAAATATGAATGGTTTTGGGGCCCATGACCTTGATGTGCCCACCTGAGAAAATCAAAATTGAGAAAATCAAAACGGTATATTGCCAGAGAGAAATAAGAACTGGATTTACTGTTAGTTATATTTAGCAATGCCAGCCTCTGAAATAAGCACCCAAGCTATACTGTTTTCCAATACGACAACTTTTGGTTATTAGTAGGAAAACATGAAATAAATATTATAATGTTATTAATAAAAGTTATCATGCTGGCCGAGTTATTGGTTCAAGAATTGTCATAATGGTCCAAGGCCATAGATTCTCCAATGACTAATAACTCGGCCAATATGAAATCACTAAATAAATGACATTAACTTCTTCTTACAGTTTTCAATTATTTTATTAATATAAGTTAATGAGAAAAAAACTAAGTTAAAAAACATTTTCGTATTTTAGTTTTTATTGTACATGTATAATACAGATATATAAACATGATGTTTTTTATGTGTAAGGCAGCTTCCCCACTCTGCAACAGTCTCCGTGATGATTGATATACGACATTATCATTTGTCACTTACCGCTGAGTCAAGTGGGAAAGTTATCATTTATTTGCTGAAATGGGGTGTGCTCAAGTACTGGTTAACTTTTTACTATCCCAGGAAACAGTGGTTTGGTTAACTGATCATCTGTTAGCCCTCGATGGCATAAAATGACGCTAAATATTCAATCAATCAATTAATCAAACAATCATATTGGTCGAATTCTCGTCATATGACGTGATAATTTCCCTCTCCAACAAGGCCAATACAATAAAGTTAATTAATACGGTAAAGTCATTTAATGATTTCATATTAATCCAGTTATTCATCTTCTAGCAGTCACATAAACTTTTGCCTGTGATCTTGGACCAATATGTGACATTTGGCTAATAATTTGGCAAATTTAAAATCAACAGCAAAACATAATACAATTGATTCTAGAACACAGGCTATGGTACTAGTGAGTTATCTTATAAATGCCACAATGAATTGCAATATTCTGGCAGTAAATAAATACAATTATATTTGTAATGAAATAATGAACAAATCAAAACTAATGAACACGAAAACAACCACAAAAAAACATAACATTTTGCAAATAATTTACTGTTAAAAATGTTTGTAAAACTTTTTTTTTTTTTTTGTTTTGGTGGGGGAGGGGGAGAGAATGAGGTTAACACTATTTTTAACATATGGCAGGTTATAATATAAGGCTCATATTTAATTGCCTTATGAAGAATTTAGAATATGTCTGAGTAAAGCAGTAAAAAGTTTAGGATCAAGCTTGACTTGAGCCCATGACCTCTGCAAAAAGAGAAAAAATCCCTCCAGACCATTACTTCATATAAACTTTCTTGATGCAGACAAGATATTTTTATGCACTTTACAATAGAACAGACAATAAACTGTATACATGGTACATCTCTGGGGCGAATCAACATAACCCACAACACAAAATCTGAACGTGCACAGATATTTTTCAGTAGAAATACAGTGAATTTTAATATTATGTGGGTAGGAGGGGCGTACATTTTTTTTTACAGAGTAGATCCACCACTGCATCTGGCTGACTGACAGCAGCAGAGTATTTTCTTTTACCTCTTCTCTTACATGTTATTGACTGATCCAGATTACATAGGGTTAGTCAAATGTATGTGTAATATACACCATCATCACAGAAAACTATTTCATATGTTCGATTGACAGCTATAATTTGTGCTTGCACAATGTTTTGGCTGACAGGGCAGTTTCTATTGGATGATCATTACATTACATTTGTGATGTTTGAATTGCCAATTTTCTTTCATACTGACTTTTTAAAGGAACACATGACAATTTTAACAAATTTTCATACAACTCTTTACCTGAAAATGATTTGACTACATGATGTAAATATGGAGTCAAGATATCCCCAGTATGTGTGCAGTCCCTTAATTTTGTTTTTATTTTGGAAAGGGGCATTACTCTTGTAAACAAATAAAAAGTGTCATATTTTGTCTATTCACGGTGATAAATGACACAACTTGTATCAACTATTTTATTGTCTTCGGTTTTTATCAATATGATAAAAAGTCAAAGGAAATATCAATTTGTCTTTTATTCAATTTTTATTCATATTGTCAAAATTAGGTGTCAGGCCACCAGTTTTATACTTTAAATAATTTCTTAAATATGGAGTTTCAGGCAGTGTAACGTTAAGATTAATATCTTCAAATGGTTATGTATTCAAATTTGTAAAAAATTGACTTGACGTATGATCACCAAGGTAAAAATCTAATTCAACTTTGCCGTGTGCCCTTTAAGGCAATTTTAAGACTTTTTAAATGAAAAGTTGTCAAACAGAAAATCACATACAAAGATTTTACAGTAACAGGGTATTGTGACATTTTCTACCTCAGAACATTGGTAAGCCACCTGAGTGAGTCTTGCAACATTGGTAAGCCACCTGAGTGAGTCTTGGAACATTGGTAAGCCACCTGAGTGAGTATTGAAACATTGGTAAGCCACCTGAGTGAATATCAGAATATTGGTAGGCCACCTGAGCGAATCTCAGAACATTGGTAATCCACCTGCATGAATCTCAGAACATTGGTAGGCCACCTGAGTGAATCTCAGAACATTGGTAAGCCACCTTGAATGAATCTCAGAACATTGGTAAGCCACCTGAGTGAGTCTCTGACAATGGTAAGCCACCCAAGTGAATCTCAGAACATTGGTAAGCCACCTGAGTGAATCTCGGAACAATGGTAAGCTGCCAGAGTGAATCTTGGAACATTGGTAAGCTGCCAGAGTGAATCTTGGAACATTGGTAAGCCTCCTGAGTGAATCTCAGAACAATGGTAAACCACCAGAGTGGATCTAGAAACAATGGTAAGCCGTCTGAGTGAATCTTGGAACATTGGTAAGCCACCAGAGTGAAACTTGGAACATTTGTAAGCCTACCGAGTGTATCTCGAACATTGGTAAGCCACCAAAGTGAATCTAGAAACATTGGTAAGCTACCCGAGTGAAACTTACACAACCAAATTTGTTTACGAAACAAATCTTTGTTTCATTTGTTAAATACATGTATTATAAATGGTAAACATGATACAATCTCATCACTGATGGACAAGTTATCATCATGGCTCCTGTTATCTACAGCTGTATTGTATAAAGGTTTCTAAGGAAGTTGATAATGCACCAATACACAAGTACAATGCACATGTAGATACAGTTTCTCAAACAAACTTTACAAAAAAAAGACAACATCAACTACTATCACAGATATGTTACCTGTACATGTACTAGTAAGACAATAAAATATTTATTCTGATTTTCCACAATACATTGCCTTTAATACGGTAGCACAATCCTCAACTTGCAGAATTAATCTATCACAAGTTTGGTTTAACAGAATCAGTCTGAAAATGTTGTTTTTGTTTTGGCACAAATATATAGTTACTCTGTCCACTACTCTGTACACTAGTATTTAATATTTTAATCTGAATCTGAGTTTCTGACTCAAACATTTGATGAATTTAAAACCTTTAAGTCAAACCTGTCTTAAACAGCAAGCCAAATAGAAGGAGCAAATGTGGCCTTATAAGGCAGGTTGTTGTTTAATGCAAGTTAATTTTATCTAAAAGCATAGAAATGGGAAATAGCAAATGTGGCTGCTTAAGAAAAATGGCTGTTTAATAAAGGTGACAGCTTGTACAGTTTTGACTGTAGCACCAACTGACTGTGTACAATGATATTGTTTTAAAGATACATGTTTTTATTCAGCAGTTCGAGATGAGTATAGCAATATTGCCTACTTTGAAACAAAATCATAACAAATACTTTTGTATTCTAGTGTGTAAATAAAAACTTTTAACATCTTAATGAGATAAACATAAACATGTATGAAATTAATTAAATCATTCTTTATTTTTTTTAACTTTTTTTTTTTTTTTTTCAATGGGTTTCAATACCATTTTCAACATATGCTAGGGTCCAAGTTTATAAATATTTTTTCCATGCTCAACTCAAGATTTCATGCTCAACTCAAGATTTCATGCTCAACTCAAAGATGACTCAGATCATTATAACAAAATAAACGTAAATATGTATAATTTTTTGCCTCAAATCTGCATTAATACTCTAAAATTCTTGACCTAGCCAAGTGTTTGCGCTTTAAATTGATTTTGTACGCGACTCCTACGAGTTGTGTTTTGAGTATGAATTTGAGTTGAGCATGAAAAATATTTTATAACCACAGCGCCAGGTTATGTATTGCACATCCAATTTTATTGATGAAGAAGTTCTAAGTGTAACCACTGTCCAGCCACAAGTAACTTCCTTACAAGGAGTTCTAGGACCAAGTGTGGCTCGAACACAAGGCCTCAGAGGTGAGAGGTAAGATGAGAGTTGTTATCATGAGAGAACTGTGTCTTGGACAAATTGGCCATGGAGAACACATAAAATTGGTTTTACTCTGCTGGTGCTGGAATTCGATATAACTTTTCAACAAAAATACTGGCATTTGGAAGGCTCGGGAGAATGGTGAATAAGGAAGTGCTGTTTGCATCCATAAACAAGAGGTTACTGTAATGAAGAGCCACCTCAAAAAGAGATGAAAGGACAGAATGGAAAATGTTAATCTCATTTTTTACATTAATTATGAAATATGATGCAACTTGAACAGGCCATGCTTAATGCCTCGAGAAAACCAATACAAAGTATATATGGATAAAGTGGCCGAATCTTTAACCAGTAAAAATACAGCAACTTAAACCATTGCCTGTGCTTTTTTTCCCCCTCTTTTTTCTAAATAGTTTACAAACTACCAGTTTGTTATATTCAATTTAATAAATCAAATAAAAGTTACAAACATATATTACATTAAAACAATCGTTAAAACATTCTTCATCAGATATATTCATAAAATAATTTCAATAAGCAATTTAATTCACAAATAAAAAATCAGTCTTTACAAAAACCTTTAATATCAAAATGCTAATGGGTAAATTACAAAAGTTATATGCTTGCATACAGGCTGCCCAACATGAATGACATATACTTAACAACAGAAAGGGATTGCTTAGGACATTGATCATTATGCAATCAATTCCCAGATTGAAATATATCTATTCTTTTCATTGGTTAATGGTCTACAATCAAATAAAGGCAAACTGGTATATAATATCAAGCAATGAAGCGTTATATTGGACTCTTAGCTTTAACTAATGCCCAAAACATACTGACTCGGTTGTTTGAAGCCTGGTTAGATTAACCCTAAGTTAAATGAACATTTGTAAGGTTTCCTCTTTATACCTACTGATTAAGTGCTGTTAGATGCAATGTTAGAAACAGACAGACAGGATTTCACAATATATGACAAAATTATCTACTGTTCTGTTACATTTAATATACAGCGATTTGAAAACTTCACTTCATTCAAGAATAAACTAACCAAGCTTTCAACAACTCTTCTCTGGTAGACAACCAAGATTCTGTACTGATATGCACCATTTGAGCTATCACATCAATCACATTAAATCCATATCAATCACATTCTATCACTTCATCTTAGTTTTGAAAACTCTTCTTTATTGACACCTTTGGAAATTCTTTTGTCCATATATCCACATCGTATTTGTTAATCCCTGAGCAAAATGACACATCAAAGAATATAAGTTTCTCACATTTCCTCAATATCCTGAAAAACAGATTGAATATTGAATTAATCGTTTATCAAATGATTTATATGAATATAAGTGAAAGAGAGAACGAGGGGAGATAGTAAGAGAGAGAGAGAGGGGGGGGGGGGAGAAAGAGAAATGGAAATAATGAGAGAGAGACACAGAGATTAAAGATTATATCTAGGAGAGGGGGAGGGGAGGAGAGAAAGGGAGATAATGATAGAGATAGAGAGAGACAGACAGACAGACACACTACTTACTCTAAGGCAGCCTCTGCAGACACCTGCCGTGTACCCAGGATATCTAGCTGTTCAAGATCTCTACAATGTTTAGCAATAGCCTCCAAATCTGCTGTACACACAGTTCTGAAAAAAACAAACTTCTTATATCATAATAAATTATATTCTCATATTATAAATGATAAAATGTCAATTTAATACATAACAAAACAGATCCTCTAATGTCTAACATCACCAAACAGATCCTCTAATACCTAACATTTCCAAAGAGATCTTCTAATGTCTAACATCACCAAACAGATCCTCTAATGTCTAACATCACCAAACAGATCCTATGTCTTACATCACCAAACAGATCCTCTAATGTCTAACATAACCAAACAGATCCTCTAATGTCTAATCCACATTTTCCACAATTTCATTATGTTTTCTATCTCAACAAAAGTCATAAAGCATTTCCATTTCCTCACAACATACTCCTCCAACTTTTCCAATACTATCCTTAATTGGCTCCCTAGTGATAAAAGATGGTATATGGCTTCTATTTTTATAAGAACATACCGGACACTGCTATTACAATGAATGGTGTACAATGCTCACCCTATTTTGACCAGGACACTCTGTATTGTGAAAATATCCAATTTTATGTCAATTCATACCAACCCCTCCAGTCTGCGGCGTGGTCTAGTGGTAGAGTGTCCGCCTCGCCTGCGGAAGGTCGTGGGTTTGATCCCCGGCCGGGTCATACCAAAGACTTTAAAAATAGTACTAGAAGCTTCCTCACTTGACTCTCAGCATTTAGAGGAGAGTTCTAGGTCTGGTCAGCCCGGTGTCAGTATAATGTGACTGGGTGGGGTATCATACCATGTGTCTGTGGCATGACACTCTAGTGTGACAGTGCTCAGAATACTGTCTCAAGTAGACACCATCGCGATATGACTGAAAAATTGTTGAAAGCGACGCTAAACACCATACAACAATCAGCCCCTCCAGAATCAAATATGTAATATTCAAACATGCAGCTAGACAAATTTGATAATTAAATGATGATTACAATGTAGAATAATGAAAGAAAAAGAAAATGGTTTAGATATCTTGAATCTATTCATGTCTAAAAGTCCTTCTATATTTGACAACTAAAAACTGAAAAATAAAACACGTTTCTAAAATGCTTGCAACATCCATGTATGTTTGTACCAAAGTGTTTTAAACATCACTTTGAAAGCTTACAAAGTTCTGCCTCAATTTTAATAAATATTTGTAATGAAACTCCTCATCAAAAAACGGTCATTGTCAGCTTCTAGCATATTTTGTGTCAGATACAAATAGTGTTTAAGAGAAATGATGATAAATTAGGATACTAGAAATGTTCAATAAACGCAATATCAACATGAAGTAGGAGAAGTAATGCAGGAGGCAAAACTTTTGCTGTTCCTTTAATCAACTCAGACCTGTGTGTATAACAGTTTAACTGCCAGAAATAAAGCAGGAGGCAAAACTTTTGCTGTTCCTTTAATCAACTCCAACCAGTGTGTATAATAATTTAAATGCCAGAAATAAAGCAGGAGGCAAAATTTTTCCTGTTCCTTTAATCAACTCAAACCTTTGTGTATAACAATTTAACTGCCAGAAATAAAGCAGGAGGCAAACTTTTGCTGTTCCTTTAATAAACTCCAACCTGTGTGTATCACAATGTAACTGCCAGAAATAAAGCAGGAGGCAAAACTTTTGCTGTTCCTTTAATCAACTCAAACATGTGTGTATCACAATGTAACTGCTAGAAATAAAGCAGGAGGCAAACTTTTGCTGTTCCTTTAATCAACTCAAACTTGTGAGTATAACAATTTAACTGCCAGAAATAAAGCAGAAGGCAACACTTTGGTTGTTCCTTTACTCAACTCAAACATGTGTGTATCACAATGTAACTGCCAGAAATAAAGCAGGAGGCAAAACTTTTGCTGTTCCTTTAATCAACTCAAACATGTGTGTATCACAATGTAACTGCCAGAAATAAAGCAGGAGGCAAAACTTTTGCTGTTCCTTTAATCAACTCAAACTTGTGAGTATAACAATTTAACTGCCAGAAATAAAGCAGGAGGATACACTTTTGTTGTTCCTTTAATCAACACAAACATGTGTGTATCACAATGTAACTGCCAGAAATAAAGCAGGAGGCAAACTTTTGCTGTTCCTTTAATCAACCCAAACCTGTGTGTATCACAATGTAACTGCCAGAAATAAAGCAGGAGGCAAACTTTTGCTGTTTCTTTAATCAACTCAAACATGTGTGTATCACAATGTAACTGCCAGAAATAAAGCAGGAGGCAAAACTTTTCCTGTTCCTTTAATCAACTCAAACCTGTGTGTATCACAATGTTACTGCCAGAAATAAAGCTTAAGGCAAAACTTTTCCTGTTCCTTTTATCAACTCAGACCTGTGTGTATCACAATTTAACTGCCAGAAATAAAGCAGGAGGCAAAACTTTTGCTGTTCCTTATATCAACTCAGACCTGTGTGTATCACAATTCAACTGTCAGAAATAAAGCAGGAGGCAAAACTTTTCCTGTTATTTGAATCAACTCAAACCTGTGTGTATCACAATTTAACTGCCAGAAAAAAAGCAGGAGGCAAAACTTTTCCTGTTACTTTTATCAACTCAAACCTGTGTGTATCACAATTTAACTGCCAGAAATAAAGCAGGAGGAAAAACTTTTCCTGTTACTTTAATCAACTCAAACCTGTGTGTATCACAATTCAACTACCTGAAATAAAGCAGGAGGCAAAACTTTTGCTGTAATTTCAATCAACTCAGACCTGTGTGTATCACAATTTAACTGCCAGAAATAAAGCAGGAGGCAAAGCTTTTGCTGTAATTTTAATCAACTCAGACCTGTGTGTATCACAATTTAATTGCTGATAATAAAGTTAGAGGTATAACTTTTGCTGTTCAATTAAGCAACTCAGACCTGTGTGTATCACAATTTAATTGCTGATAATAAGGCTAGAGGCAAAACTTTTGCTGTTCCTTTAATCAACTCAAACCTGTGTGTATAACAATTTAATTGCTGATAATAAAGCAATAGGTATAACTTTTGCTGTTCCATTAAACAACTCAAACCTGTGTGTATACAATTTATTTGCCAGTAATAAAGCAAGAGGCAAAATTGTTGCTGTTCATTTAATCAATTCAAACCTGTGTGTTTTACTGCCAGTATAAAGACGTCTGGTAATTTAAAAATAGAATCTTTTAATATAGACTATGTGAGTCAATAATTTAACCTTTATGTGGCCCACTTACTTTTCATGTGGAACACGTAAGATCACATCTTATGAATATACAACAAATAAAGTTATTTCCCCAAATGAATGAATGTTACGAAAGTTGTTCTATCAACACGTAAAGAGCCATAATATTAAAAGTTCACAGTGACAGCCGCAATGTACAAACCTGTTAGCAGTCAGGTACAACTTTTTCAATCCTGGGCACTGCTCAACTAGCCTAATTATACAGTAACTGTTGGTTGACTTTATGTCTGGACTGAAAAAATAGATATAAAAATAAGTAAAGAATAGGAAAAACAAATATTTCTCACATAAATGATATCTGTCATTTTACAGATGCATGATGATCATATCTCACACCAGGGTCAAGATAAAATTCAAATGCCCATAAAATATATATGCTAGTATGACATCACACTATCCTTATAAGATGGTACCAGGCTCCTGTTTCACCAACATATTTAAGTATATAGTTTAGGTAAAAACTTAAATTAAAAAAAGCATCCAAATGACCATGATTTTAGATTGGTTCTAGGAAAACTGTATTTGCTTTCATTGACAATGATTAAAAACATTAAAGTAACAAGACAAAATTAAGCTAAGTTTCTAAATATTTGAGTATGTTGGTGAAACAGAAACCAGGTAAATAAAAAAAATCTGTTTGGTAAAAATATAAAAATAATTATGGTGTGCAAGAACAATAATAAATCATGAATAAACAATTGTGATAATGAGAAAAACAGTAAAACCTCAGGTTGGAATAAACTCAGTCTAACAACCATCGAAGATTCTTCTACTATATATATATATATATATATGTCATATATATACAGTAAAACCCCTCTAATAAGACCATCTTTGGGACTGGACAAAAGTGGTATTAATAGCAGGGTGGTCTTATTATCAAGGTCCACAGTCATTGGCAAAAGTTGGAGGCCTTTGTAGCCGTAATAGTAAACAGAAGTATACTGTATTGTGCATATGTGTGGGATTACTGTTATACCAATGATAACAATGATAAAAAAAATAAATCTTTTCTTTCTAATTATGGATTTGTTAATGTTTTAGGACATAATTAAAATAAATATGTTGTATGGTTTATCTTTTATTTACATACATAATATAATAACAAGTAAAGACAACACAAAAAATATTTTAACAATATGCTTGAGTAGATATAGTCCTTCTTGTGGGGTCCTTAGTAGGGTAATTTTCTTTCACTTATGGCATTCTATCCTTATCCATGAACGTATTTCAATGTTCATTTCATTGTTGTCAGGACCCTGAAAACAAAAAAAGAAAACTGTTAGATGTCACACAATATAAAAATTGTAACAACAATTTCATTCTTAATCATCATATAAAATTGCCATTATTACCGGTAATAATTTTCTTTAAAAGTAAATTCATTGTATTTTTGTTCCTCCGTTTTAACAGACGTGTTTTATTTTTACAGTAAAATTTAGAAATGCAATTCACCACATCATAAAAGACCATCGATATCACTCAAATAACAATTAACCAATTAAAAGATGCAAACTTACTGGTTTCATTCTTCATAGCCCATTGTTTTTTGACAGGTTGCATATTCTATCGACCCCAAGTTTGTTTTTACAACACTCTCTCCAGTGTCCTGAGGCTCGTGTCCTTTATGGCTTTGTTTACCTGAAAACGTCACACCTTTAACGACAACCACAAATCGGCTCATGGATTATGTTGTAAATTTTTCCTCGAGGCGTCTTTGGTCACACACATGGTCGTAATTAAGGGTGTGAAAATAGAACAAAGACCATGTTTGGGACAGATTTGGTGGTCGTAATACGGGATTAGCGGGGTGCCCGTATTATCGGAGTTAACGACCATTGAATAAAGAAGGAAAACATCCATCCCTAAAATAAATGCCCATAATAGCGGGGTGGCCTTAATATCTGGGTGGTCGTTAGGTGGAGTTTTACTGTACATCAGAAACGGACAGAGAACATACCACCATCCTATATCTAGTTCCTGAAGTTTGGGACAGCCTTCTGCCAATGCGAGGATTCCAACATGTGACACTGTTTTACTACGCCACAGGTCCAGAGATATCAGCTTCCTACAATTACATGTGTAAAATAAGTAAAAATAAGGGATAATATTGCGTATCCTACCTGCTACATAATGCATAATTTCAACTTTTCACACATTGTTTGGATATAGAGATGAAAGGATAAATATACCTTCTCAATAAAGGCTTTAAATATAACTGTCTTAATGTATCTAATTAGTCACATCAAACTAGACATATAAAAATCTTTATAATAGACATATACCAACCACAGTTTACTTCTCTTTTTAAACTTATTTATTTTACATCGAATGTGAAAACACAATTTTACAACTTAGGCAAATCACACTCAAAATCTTCCTAGGCTGAACCAGTAATAAGCATATACGTCAGTCAAACCTGTGTAAGCGGTCACCTTTATTAAAGCACCAACTTGTCTTAGGCAGACACTTTTGCTATTTCCCATTTCTACACTTTTAGAGCAAATTCACTTGTATTCAGCAACAACCGGTCTTAAAAGGCCATGTTTGCTCATTCCCTTAACTGGCTGCTTAAGACAGGTTTGACTGTATAAATGTTCTTGCCCAAGGACATCCCTGGCAGAGGAGTGGACCCACAGCCCCCCAGTCCTGAGTCTTATGCTCTACGACTTGACCATATGCTATTTCTCACCACTTTGTTTTCTAAAATATTCTAAATCTATGGTTATTGAGGATCTTTAAGGTCATAGGAAGAATAGACAGACACATGGATACAAACTTGCAATTTCTGCCCAGCTCTATTAACATGTCGTCATATGCGTTTATACAGTTACAGGAACCCAGATTCAGGATACGTAACTCTGGACAGGACCTGCAATATAGATAACAGTTTTGTTTTATTACATAACAAGTTCATTTACACAAATCAATTTTAGTTCAATATGGAAATAATCTTAAGGCATTTTTAACCAATCTCTAGTCCGCTTCCTGAGTCTTGTTTTTGAGAGGCTATCAAACGTATGACCTCTGGCAATAGAAGGCACCACCCTATCTCCAGTGGCTGCTCCGTGGGTGAGTGGTGTGAGGTGCTGTTGTAACCAAATAACCATATACCTCTCACTGCTGAGGCTGTGAGTTTGAGCCCAGCTGGGTCCGAAAACCATTTGCCAGTTACTTGTCAATGGACGATGGTTTTACTCAGATCAAATCTTGGTCTTCTGCTACTAATAAAACTGGATATTTCATATATAACCTGTTGCGTTTTAAAAAAATTAAATTAAAAAAAAAATAAGACTAAAAATGACACAGGATGTTATAACATAATTAAAAATATAAACGTAAGAAAACTTTAATGTTGTCTTATCAACTAAATGTTAGTCCATTCTTTGTATTTTTTATAAGTTTATGTCTAATGAACTTTCAAAAACAAACAGAACTGTTCCATACAAAACATTCTGTAAGAATTTTTATAAATATTGATTCAGGATCATGCCTATGATTATGATTCTGACATTCTAACTGAGGACAATATATCCTACATAACTGAGGATGATATATTATACATAACTGAGAACAATATATTCTACATAACTGAGGATGATATATCCTACATAACTGAGGACAATATATCCTACATAACTGAGGACAATATATCCTACATAACTGAGGACGATATATCCTACATAACTGAGGACGATATATCCTACGTAACTCGATATATCCTACATAACTGAGGACGATATATCCTACATAACTGAGGACGATATATCCTACATAACTGAGAACTATATATCCTACATAACTGAGGACGATATATCCTACATAACTGAGGACAATATATCCTACATAACTGAGGATATATCCTACATAAATGAGGACAATATATCCTACATAACTGAGGACAATATATCCTACATAACTGAGGACAATATATCCTACATAACCGTGGACAATATATCCTACATAACCGAGGACAATATATCCTACATAACTGAGGACAATATATCCTACATAACTGAGGATGATATATTCTACATAACTGAGGATGATATCCTACATAACCGTGGACAATATATCCTACATAACTGAGGACAATATATCCTACATAACTGAGGACAATAAATCCTACATAACTGAGGACAATATATCCTACATAAATGAGGACAATAAATCCTACATAACTGAGGACAATATATCCTACATAACTGAGGATGATATATCCTACATAATTGAGGACAATATATCCTACATAACTGAAGATGATATATCCTACATAACTGAGGACAATATATCCTACATAACTGAGGATGATATATCCTACATAACTGAGGACAATATATCCTACATAACTGAGGACAATATATCCTACATAACTGAGGACAATATATCCTACATAAATGAGGACAATATATCCTACATAACTGAGGACAATATATCCTACATAACCGAAGATGATATATCCTACATAACTGAGGACAATATATCCTACATAACTGAGGACGATATATCCTACATAACTGAGGATGATATATCCTACATAACTGAGGACAATATATCCTACATAACTGAGGACAATATATCCTACATAACTGAGGACAATATATCCTACATAAATGAGGACAATATATCCTACATAACTGAGGACAATATATCCTACATAACTGAGGATATATCCTACATAAATGAGGACAATATATCCTACAAAACTGAGAACAATATATCCTACATAACTGAGGACGATATATCCTACATAACTGAGGATGATATATCCTACATAACTGAGGACAATATATCCTACATAAATGAGGACAATTATATCCTACAAGTCTTTCAGTTGGCTCAGTCAGTATTGCATAAGACTATTAATCCGGGGTTGATTCGAATCCCACCCATTCATGGTCTCTGTGATAATAGATAAACGACATTGCATTGAATTGATATTCGACTCTCATCACTGATTGAAGTGTGAATATTATCAGTTACCAGGGAGACGTTTGTCCTCGAGTACGGTTTACCTTTCAGGATATCAGGAAAGAGTTGTTAGGTAAACTAGTTGTCTACGCTATGTGGCATAAAAAAGATGTTAAATATTGAAATAAACCAAAAATTCACACTTACCTGATGATATTGCAAATTGTTTGGAGATCTACATCAGTTCTGTATAAGTTAAGACGTTCAAGTGACTTCAAATCTTTGATATAAGCTAAACCACTGCTGTTCACCTTTTTACAACTATCAAGGTCAAACTCTGAATAGAAAATGAAATTAAATCAAGGTTAACCTACATAAGAATATAGATGAAATAATAATAATAATGATGATGATGATGATGATGATGATGATGATGATGTTGATGATGATGATGATGATGATAATAATGATAATGGTAATAGTGATAGTGATAATAATAATAATAATAATGATAATAATAATAATGATAATAATAATTATAATAATAATAAAGTCTTTATTTAACAAGAGAACTCATTTGAACAAATCAATCTTCCATGAGGTCTTCAAAAGACAGTTTCAATTCATTTTAAAATTTGATCCTGATGACAACAGCAACTTTTAACAGAAACATCTGTTTGGTTGATTTACACTTATAACAGATAGAAGCGAGGAGTAGAAAACGCTGCTGTTTCAGACAGATATAAGTAAATATATAACGAACAGAAGACGTAGCATTCAAAGGACACCAAAGCAGCAAGAACAAATTAAAGTATTTATACACAGACTAATTATAATACAATCAAAGAGGTGATTGATTGATTGATTGATTGATTGATTGATTGATTGATTGATTGAATACTTAGCATAAGTTTCATGTCATCGAGGGCTAACAGACGATCAGTTAACCTAACCACTGTTTCCTGGGATTAACCAGTACTTGAGCACACCCGATCTACGCAAGTAACTGATAACTTTCCCACTTGAATCAGCAGTGAGAGATGAATGATAATGAGACACAATGCCGTATATCAATTATCACAGAGACTGTATACACAACAGTATAAACATATCAATAAGTTAAAAATGGGCATATGGCCAGATTAGATTAAACCATTTACAAGTTCATGTAGTATTCTACATGACTTGAACCCCACCTAGTGATGGTCTATACGTTTAAACAGGGAACCAGATTTATCAATATCACCTGGGTTAGCCATGTTGTTATAATTGGGACACTGAAACAGGATGGACAACAATTAAACTCAAACATTTAAGATCAGAACCAAATCACCATAGTTTTATGTATACGTGGTTACATCAATATTGAAGGATCATTCAGTGTAGTATTTACAACAAGTATATTTGAAAGTGAAAATGGAAGTGTCAGGAAGAAATGAAAACAAACCAAGTGTATCTGTTACTGAAGCGTCTAAGGAACATTCTGAACATTGGTGTGACCCGTGCAGCACGGAAGGTCACCAGTTAACCGTTGTCGGATTCTGTGTGGACTGTCATCATTATTTATGTAAGAAATGCTACAAACACCACTGTCGACCATTACCAATGAAAAACCATGTGTTGTTGGATAGCAATGAAATGCCGCATCAGAAAAATCCTACATTGATTAAGGACATGTGCCTCAATCATGAAGGCAAATCTATCAAGTATTTCTGTAAACAACACAATCAGGTTGGATGCCGTGTCTGCATGACAACCGGACACCGAGGCTGTGATGACGTCAACTATGTCGCTGATATTTCTAAGGAAATAGAAGACAGTGCAGAATATAAAAACTTCATCATGAAAATAAACAAGACCAAAGAAAAAAATCATCATAATAAGAACAAATCAGAGAACAACATTCTAAAATCGAAAAACATACTTTTCTACAATAATAAAAAATATGAAAACACTGAGAAATGACTTAAATGCTATGTTTGATGAAGTTGAGAAGAAAATTGAACAAGAAGCTAAATATATTCAGGACGTTGATATTGAAAAAATGAGCATAATTTCCAATACATGTGACAAGGCCATACAGGAAATTCAGAAACTGAACAGTGATATTGAAGTTTTAAAAAAATCTAAACAATATCAGCAGTTGTTTATCAAGATGAAGAAATCCCAGACTGATATGAAAGCATTGGAAGATACCGTAGCAAAGATGACAGAGGGGAACAAGATAAGTCACTATGGGTTTGTGCCAGATGAACAAATAAAAACCATACTGGGAAGCCTGAAAGTATTTGGACAACTGAGAACACTCAGAGGCAAACAAGCCATACATGTTAAAGACATCCAAGTGATCCAGAAGAGTTACAGCTGGATAACTGGTTCAACAATTATGTCTGATGGACAACTTGCCGTTATTGACTACCAACATGATACTGTCATACTTGTTAATACACAACAAAACAAGGTGACATCACAGCTCCAAATGTCATCATATCCATGGGACATTACGGCGACCAACCCAGAGGAAATTGCAGTAACTCTGATCCAGAAACACGTGATTCAGTTTATATCAGTATCTGACACCCTGTCTGAAGGTCGCGGGATGAAGGTCAATGGTCAATGTAGGGGAATAGTGTGTTACGTGGACAAACTCGCAGTGACATTCAGTGACCCACCTAAAGTTGAAATAATGGAAATGGATGGTACCGTGTTGAGAGTGATATCTACAGATGCCAGTGGAGGGAGACTATTCAGTTATCCACAGCATATAGCTATCAGTCCTGACCATACAACCCTGTATGTTTCTGACTGGGACAACCATTCCTTGACTAGCCTGACACTGGAGGGAGAAGTTATGGTCACATATAAGGATAATGACCTGAAGTGTGCCACAGGAGTATGTGTTGACCGGGATGGGACCATCTATGTGTGTGGATGTCTCTCCCACAATGTTCATCAGATAACAGCAGACGGTGAAAAGCTGCAGATCCTACTGAATCACACAGATGGGGTGATAGAACCCTATTCCGTAGCATACAGTGACCAGGACAACAAACTCTATATTGGAATGTATAGCAATAACAGTTGGAAAGTGTTTCATCTTAAATAAATGGCTACTACTCATTCTTAATATAAACATAGACATTTTGATGTACTGTACTTCAGTGCTTGGTGTACTGGTATATTCTGAAACAAAATCATTTATAGAAAAGTAGACGCGCCAGTTCTATATGTGCATAATGTGATAACATTCTAATGGTTGGTAAATTTGTATATGATAAAATAAAATGTATGCTTCCATGTCGTTTATGATTTTCATACATTTATTCATCTCAAAGAATATACAATGTTGCCATACATAATGATGCTGTGTGCATCACGGCTATACACCAACTGTCATACACACCCTCCCGTAAATAACATTCCGTACATTAGGAGGACATGGCATTAAATTATTCTTGCGCCACAGTTATGTTTTGTGTAAATGAGGTATTGACTTTCGCAATACCATAGCAAGTTATGGAAATGTTGAGTTCTGAACTTCCATCTCTGTTATCATACTCATGTTCAGTTTTGCCAATTATTCTAAGTTTTACCACCAATCTTGGCTCAAAATAACCCTAGCTATTAAAGCATCCATCCATCCATCTGTTCGTTCAGTAACAAACTGTCAGTCAGTCAGTCAGTCAGTCAGTCAGTCAGTCAGTCAGTCAGTCAGTCAGTCAGTCAGTTCAGTCAGTCAGTCAGTCAGTCAGTCAGTCAGTCAGTCAGTCAATCTGTACACATGAGACGACAATGAGAGAGTGTTGTTATAGTGGTGCTTTAAGACACTGCACTGGAGAAACACTGGCAGTGTCAGTTTCTAAATATCAACTGTGGGCGAGAACTATAACTGATTAAGTTAAACAAGAGGCCCTATATCGCTCACCTGATTGACCTTGAGTCACCCAACATAAGTAGATTATATAATACATGTACACTCAAAATTCCAGAAAGATGAGATGGGTAGTTAGAATTTTGATTTGTTTTGAAGATGTAACAGATGTTTAGAAGAGCTCAAACTTGGTAGAGGTTCACCCATTGTAAATGTCAGTGAAATTACATCAAAATCAGGTCAGTAGATTCTGACAAGAAGGCTTTTGAAGTTTTTACTTTAGCTGCTGAGTCTTCGAACTAAGATAAACATCAAGTTCCAGCACAAAACTAACCTGTTATGTTTGAGAACGGTTTCAAACTAAAGCATCAGACTAAACCATTGTGCATGAAACAATCCACTTTTCCAGCACAATAAATATTCCTATGAGTTTCAAACACAAGCCTTCACAAATTCTATCGCTTGAAAGAATCTTTGTCGCAGTGCACTCTCCCTCAAAAAAAATTAAGCTACTCCTCCAAGATTTCAAGTACACTTTGACACTGAAAATTTCAAGAAGACTTCTTGTTGTGATAGAACTAGCTAAAATATGGTATTGCTTTAATATGAAGCAGTAAACCATCCCTGTCTGAACCATAAAAACTCTGACTTTTACGTTCAGAAAAACACCTACATTGTATTTTAAAATGGTTCATGATACATATGTATATGAATAATATTTCAATCTTCAATCATTGATTATAATTGTATCATTCATCTTTTTATGATGAATTATCTTTTAAAACTTATATCTGGTAATATATTGTATAATAATAGCAAAAAAAAAGGTTTATTTAAAGAGTTTATTACCTCTTCTTATAATAATTGCTATATACAGACATTTATGCTATAAAACAAGGGAAGAAATTTGACATAAAACTAACCCCACCCCCTGGCTGCTATGTTTTTTGACGAATCAAGATGGCTTGAACAAACAGACAGTTTCCCAAGGAACATTTCTGTGAAATTATTTTAAAATCGAGCCAGTAGTTTCTGACAAGAAGGTTTTTTTTAAGTTTTTACTATAGCTTATATAGTAAACTAACCCCACCCCATGGCCACCATGTTTTTTGACGAATCAAGATGGCTTGAACAAACTTGGTAGAGGGTCACCCAAGAAACGTTTCTGTGGAATTATATCAAATTTGGCCCAGTGGTTTCAGAGGAGAAGTTGTTAAAAGCTAAAAGTTAACAACGGACGACAGACGACAGACACCAGGCGATCACAAAAGCTTAGCTGTGAGCCTTCGTCTCAGGTGAGCCAAAAAAAACCACTAGGTTTAGGTTTTTTTTGATAATTTTTATTTGAAGCCCTTTTTTTTGATAATAATCAAGAGAGAAAATAGTTACCGTTTTTCGCATGTATTTTCAGAATTTGACGTATTTGAAAATCCTTATATCTGTCAATGGTGTACCTGGTGAAAAATGTTTTGTTGCTATAAATAAGAACATCAAAAAGACAGACACATGCCATGATAACCACCCATTTGCATTATACCAGCACATGGCTGACTAGTCTTAGAACTATCACACCACAGTCACATGACATAATAACCAATCCAGTCACATTATACTGACACATGGCTGACTAGTCTTAGAACTAACACATCACTGACACATGACATGATCATCAATCCAGTCACATTATACTGACATGTGGCTGACTAAAACTATCACACCACAGACACATTACATGATAACCAATCCAGTCACATTATACTGACACATGGCTTACTAGTCCTAGAACTATCACACCACAGTCACATGACATAATAACCAATCCAGTCACATTATACTGACACATGGCTGACTAGTCTTAGAACTAACACATCACTGACACATGACATGATCATCAATCCAGTCACATTATACTGACATGTGGCTGACTAAAACTATCACACCACAGACACATTACATGATAACCAATCCAGTCACATTATACTGACACATGGCTTACTAGTCCTAGAACTATCACACCACAAACACATGACATGACAACCAACCAAGTCACATTATACAGACACCTGGCTGAATATTCCTAGAACTATAAGACCACAGACACATGACATGATAACCCACCCAGTCATATTATACTGACACATGGGTGTCTAGTACTAGAACTATCCCACCACAGACACATGACATGATAACCCACCCAGTCACATTATACTGACACATGGCTGACTATCCTGGAACTATCACACTACAGACACATGACATGATAACCTGCCCAGTCGCATCATACTGACACATGGCTGATTAGTCCTAGAACTATCACACCACAGACACATGACATGATAACCCACCCAGTCACATTATACGGACACATGGCTGACTAGCCCTAGAACTATCCCACCACAGACACATGACATAATTACTTACCTAGTCACATTAAACTGACACATGGCTGATTGGTCCTAGAACCATCACACCACAGACACATAACATGATAACCTGCCCTGTCACATTATACTGACACATGGCTGTCTAGTACTAGAACTATCCCACCACAGACACATGACATGATAACCCACCCAGTCACATTATATGACACATGGCTGACTAGTCCTGGAACTATCACACCAAAGATACATGAACTGATAACCCGCCCAGTCACATTATACTGACACATGGCTGACTAGTCCTGGAACTATCACACTACAGACACATGACATGATAACCCACCCAGTCACATTATACTTACACATGGCTGACTATCCTGGAACTATCACACTACAGACACATGACATGATAACCTGCCCAGTCACATCATACTGACACATGGCTGACTATCCTGGAACTATCACACTACAGACACATAACATGATAACCCACCCAGTCACATATACTAACACATGGCTGACTATCCTGGAACTATCACACTACAGACACATGACATGATAACCCACCCAGTCACATTATACTGACACACGGCTGACTAGTCCTGGAACTATCACACCACAGACACATGACATGAAAACCCACCCAGTCACACTATACTGACACATGGCTGACTAGTCCTGGAACTATCATACTACAGACACATGACATGATAACCCACCCAGTCACATTATACTAAACAGGTTGACTAGTCCTAGAACTATCACACCACAGACACGTTGCATTAAAGATGAAGAAAACTGTCTGTGCTGAGACACCATGTATAATTTGAGAACTGACCAAAGAAAAAAGCAAGGTTCGAGAACCAAACAAAGACAAAATTTGATATATTGCCATTTTGCTTAAATAATAAATACATGTTTACATTTTAAAAGACACACACACATACCGATGCAAAACACACAAAATTACTTCCCTATTCCTTTTTTTTCTGGACTGCACAGGGCATAATGCCTTGGTATGATTCTAGTCTTATATTTTTATTGTGTGACAATTGCAGCGATGGTCTAGAGGGTTAGATCCCCAGCCAGGTTATACCAAGGACTTTAAAAAAATGGTACTAGAAGCTTCCTTGTTTAGTGTTCAAAATTTAGAGGATAGTTCTAGGTCTGGTCAGCCTGGTGTCAGTATAATGTGACCTGGTCAGTATCATACCATGTGTCTGCAGTATGATACTCCAGTGTGGCAGTGCTTAGAATACTATCACAAGTAGACACCTTTGTGATATGACTTAAAAATTGTTGAAAGCGACACTAAACACCACACAATAACTATTCTGTGACAACTAGTATGGCCCACAGTTGCCACTTCTAAGTTTCCCATGTATTTATTATTTCAATCCAACTCTAGATGTGTGTAGAACATTAAGATCCATTAAAACATCATAAAAACAAAATAAATAATATATACAAGTATGAGCAACAATATGCAAGCAAATGCCAGACAACAAAAGGATGCAATACCTGTCAAGTTTGGGCAATGTGTAACAATCTCTTTTATTGACTCTGTTTTCAGAAAGCTGCATGAAGACAAATATAGGCATCTCAAGTTGTGACCGCATGCTTGTATATATCTGAAAAGAGGGGGATATAATATATGCATGCTCTTAGTTTTGCAACCATAGTAACAAGTTTCTAAACAAATACATGCAACAAAGGTTAAGAGATGAAATAGAAATAACTTAACTTAACTAGGATATACCAATTTTTCTACTGTCTGAAGGTCACTTATTGCTTACAGCTGAAACTGGGTTCAGCTTGCTCAGATGGTTACGTATCTGACTGTCAATCCAGGTGTCACGAGTTTAAATCCACACCCAGCCACAGTCTCTGTGACGACTGGTCATGAACTTTGTTCCGTGGCCGTGATTCTTCCACCTCTGAATATATGGAAACATGCGGATCTTTGGATCGAGGATTAAGGGTGCTGACTGCCATTAAAAAACTGAACAACTTTTGAAATAATGTGAAAACAACACACACACACTTACCACAGGTCTTAGGATTAAGCTCAGTTTGATCCCAAAACTATGAGAGAAGTAACAATTTACTTGTGGAAGGACAAAGTTTCAACTTAGAATTATTTAAATGTGTTTCTCCAAAAATAAAACTGCATGTCATACATGTATATAACCAGTAATATGTTAAAATTGTCATTTAAATCCATACCGAAATTTAGACATTTTCTACAGTATGTTTGAACAGTTTACATCCCAGCAAATGGTATTATTTCTACTGTTAACCTTTCATTTAACCTCTCTAAATTTGCTTAATTTGAAAAAAAAATGCTTTTTGCATGTTATTTTTTTTTAATTTTATCTAAAAAAAGCAACCTTGAAAATAATACAAAACAATAACAGAGTAAAATGATATACTGGTGTATATGAAGAGAAGATGAAACTATCGTACCTACAAAAGGCCTCATTTGACACTATGTTACCATGGCACCAAGACAAGTTGAGTCTGTATAGGAATCGACTTCTGCTCTGCAGGCTGTCCAATGCTATATCATTTACCTGTAATGATAAAAAGGTAAAACTGCATAATGAAAATATTTTTTAGATTAGTTATCCATTTATATAACCAATAGCAAGAGGACCAAGAGGGCTTGATATGCTCTACTTAAAATCACTAGAAGAATTTTTTGGTCAGTTCCCCTGAGATCTTGTGGTTATATAAATATTGTGCCAGTTTGGTTAAGATTTCTTGAAAAATTGGAGTGACATCATGTCTACAAGGAAAAGGTTAACAGACAGACGACAGAGGACAGATAATTTACCATAAAATAACCACTACTGGCCATAAATGGGGTTACTATCATATCCACACAATGATTTTAACATTTTCCTTATATAACTCTATGTAAAACAGTGATCCTTGTGACTGCTCCAAATTTGAGCCTGGAGACTTGACTTCAACAACCCTAGGAGACGTCCATACAATGCTACATATAAAATATTTCCATTAAAATGTGCTTATAAGCCCTGTGACAGCGGCATTTGTGGTTGAATCACGCTGGTTAAAGAACTTGTCCAAGATCATTTTAATAAATAGCTGCTGTGCAAGTTCGGTCAATGAGAAATCGGTTTGCTATAATTGTGTTTACATGAAAATTTTAACATTTTCCCTACATAACTGTATGTAAAACGGCGTCTCCTGTGGCAGCCCCAATTTTGACCCCAGGGATTTAAATAAATAACACTTTTAGGGGACATCCATACATCGCTACATGCAAAATATCTAAGGCCTATTGCAGGCTTCCGTAGAAAATGTTTTTAAAGTTTCTTTTAAAATGCTTATAAGCCCTACGTAGGGGGCATTTGTGGTGGGATCTTGTGGTTATATAACAGCTGTGCAAGTTTGGTTAAGATTTTTTGAAAAATGGGTGTGCTATCATGTCCGCAATAAAAAGATTAATGGATGGACAACAGACAATTCCAGTATCTACAAAACTACCAAAATCCATAAAAAAATAAGAACACTGTAAATCTACCAGCACACATAAAACAACTAGCACCCATAAACTACCAAAAACCACAAAGCAATTAGCTATCAGCAACCATGAATCTACAAGACTCCATAAAACTACCAATAACAATACATCTGACAGCAACAAAAAACTACCAGCAACATTTAAACTACAAGACTCCATAAAACTACAAACAAGCATACATCTATCAGAAACAAAAATCTACCAGCAACATTTAATCTACAAGACTCCATAAAACTATCAGCAAACATAAAGTATCAGCAACCATAAAACTACCAGCAACAATAAATCTACAAGACTCCATAAAACAACCAGCAACCATAAAGCTATCAGCAACAAAAAACAACCAGCAACATTTAAACTACAAGACTCCATAAAACAACCAGCAACCATAAAGCTATCAGCAACCATAAAACTACCAGCATCAATAAATCTGCAACATTCCATAAAACTACCAGAAACCATACATGTACATCTATCAGCAACAAAAAAAATCTAGCAACATTTAAACCGCAATACTCCATAAAACTACCAGTATCTATTAAACTACCAGTATCCATAACACTACAAAACTTCATAGAAATTATCAGCATCCATAAACTTACAAGAAACCATAAAATTACCAACATCCAGTATTTATAAAACTACCAACATGTATGAAACTACTAGAATCCACATCAAGTACCTGAGTCCAGTGGGGTTGAAGATTCAGCTCCGTGTACTGGAGGGAGTCATAGCTATGCTGGTGAAGTAATCTGTAAAGAAATACCAAACATCACAGCAGTATAACGGTAAATACATGAAGCAAACTTAGATCTGGGGACTACTTAGTCAAGTTCATGGCTCTGGCCCAATGTTCAAAAAATATCTCAACTTGAGTATGCACTGATGCTGATGTATTATACCATTTGAAAACTTACAAATAATATTTGCAATTATAATGTTCTGCATGAAAAACGAAGTTTATGTATATCAATTTTAATAAATTTGTTCAGAAATAATAAAGTTAATTGAAAATGAAAGCTGAACTGCAGTGCATATTCAAGTTGAGATCATTTGTGTATACAGGTCCTGATATTGTTTAAACATACTTATTTTACATAAATTGTGAATTTTTACAATCACGCTCAGAGTCTTTCTGGGTAGAATCAGTACTGAGCATATGTTGATAAAATATCTTGCTCAAGGACAATACACAGTCCCACCCCCACCCACTCGCAACACACACTACATACTCAGATTCATTCTGAGGTCTTCTTCCACCAGTAAAACTGGATATGCCATATATAGTCATGTTTTGAAAAGAACATTAAACCCAATGATTCATGGCAATTCTTGCATTACAAACTATCTTTTATAGTTAAACTAAAATTAATTTGCTGCCAGTTTTCCCTATGTCAGCAGTATTTAAAAAATGATATCAAATACCTGCATGTTCTGACAACTCGGCACAGCGAAAGTACATCCAGAAAACTCAGAATTAGCTGTATGACTTCTTCCTGTCCGAATATAGAGAATAAAATTAAAAACACAGCTATAATGCAATATCTGATTAGTTTGATGTCCAAGATATACAGCATGTGAAAATAATATTTTAATCTTATCTGATATATGTGTTAACACTTATTTATTTTACCATGATTGTGAAACAAGTCATTAAAGCTTATACAAATCATGTCAAGGTCTTCCTTGGTAGAACCAGTACTAAGCATGTACAGAAAAAGTGCCATTTTCAAGGAAACCACACATTGCCATGGGGGAGGATTGAACCTACGACCCTCCAATCCTGGGTTTGATGCTCCACCAGTGAACAATGCACTCCACTAAACTATGTTAATAAGATTTATTTAATGTCTTGAGATAAAAAAATGACATTATTAGAATGAGATTACTTATAGCTAAGTTATGGCTGGTTCTATTAAAAATCTCTCAAAAGTTTTCCATCACTGAACTGTGGCAATATCTGTCAACTAGTACCTAATCAATATTAATATAATCATGTTCATAATGTTCAATGTTATCATTTTAGTATTAATGAATATGATATATGATATAAATAGGACTTTTCACTGTTACTACAGCAATAACCATTTTGTTTTCATGACATGAATTTACGAATTTATCATTGATAAATTTTACTCCGATTATTATTTTAATTGTAGTCATCTTCGTAAATTTTTATCTTGACTGCAAAGTTTATATGCACAGCTCTCGATTCCACTTCCTGGGTAGAACCAGTCCAGAGTTTTATTTTTAAAGAGGCATCAGGTCAAACTGAGGATCACACCCACAACCTCATGTGTGAGTGTCCAACACTTTATCCACTGCACTACCATCCACATAGTGATCTTGTAATAATAAAGAATGATAAAAGTTTTTTTATGGCCAGTTTCAAATCATGACCACTTTAATCATGAATTTTTTAAGAATTTGATTAGTATTAACAAATATATTTTATTGAGAATGAAACCAATGCTACATGTATGGTACTTGATGTGCACTTACAGGTAATAAATCAAAGTAACCATTGTCAGACTCCGCTTCTTCATTTTCTTCATCTTTTTGCTTATCCACTATCTCTGTATTTATATTGTCAATCTCTTCTTCTTTTTCTTCCTCTTTGTTTTCTGTCCTTTGTTTCTGAGGGGAACTAGCCTTTGAGTTTATAGACAACTCTTCCATTGCTTTACACGTGGGTGAAATTTGAGCCATGTGGTCCACTCCTTTGTCTTTTTAGGAATTTAAAAGAAAAATATTTTATTATTTAATAATATCTAACAGTTAAAATATTGCCATCTAACAAAACAGCACATGCTTGATAACCATTAATTTACCATTCAGATACTCAAGAGAGAGTGGAATAAAATATGCTGAACGGAGTCATATATTGACAAAAGGATCATGCCCATAATATTATAAAAGAACAATTTATGATTAGGTGTTATATTCTTTAAAATGTATTTGGCAAATACTGCATTCTCAGTGGTTTGTGTGTATTTTTTTCCATGCAAAACATACCAATTACTACATTTTTACCATTTCATTTTTCTGTAAAAAAGTGTAGGCCCGTGCCTGCAATGCCAACATATATCTACACCGGAACCATTTACTTACCCGCTAGCTACATCTTCCCGACAACAAAAGCTGTTTTAAAACAAGACTTTTTGGATCTCAATCATCTGACGTGAAAAATATATTGTCTTAAGACTGGTTTATTTCCCGGGAGTTTATCATTATTGAAACTACAAAAATTTTCAAGCATCTATTCACAATGCTCCAGATACCAGTAAGCACCATTTGGCAATATTTTAGCATTAAAATTTCTGAATAAAGCATTAAAATATCTGAATAAAGCATTAAAAATTAAAATAAATGATAAAATAAGCATTAGGTACCATCAATTTCAGTGCTGATGGGTTTATTTTAAGTAGCAATTTGATTAAAATGTTTACATTTGATTAAAATAAGCACTGTATACATACTAAAGGAGTAAAATACTCATTTGAAGAAGAAAAGCTTATCTGAAGCTTTGTATTCACCACTAAAGAGAGTGAATGTCTCACATCTCAGGGGTGTAGGGAGTCCAAACCCCTGACTCACCAGTATCATGGTCCTGCTTGTCCACCGAACTTCCAGCTGTTTTCTGTTCTGCAACTGTACTACCATACAGCTGAACGTAATCAAGCTCCGTGTAGTAGTGGACAAGTGTGTGACACAACTCCAGCCGTATCAAGCTTAAACACAATTATGTTAACGATCAAAATCTTGAAGTTCAAAAACTTGTGTTTATAAAAACTGTAATCCGTAAAAATCTTTGTAATACAGTCAAACCTGTCTTAAGCAGTCAGTCAAAGGAAGGAGCACAAGTGTCCTTTTAAGACATATTGATGCTTAATACAGGTTAATTTGCTTTGAAAATATAGAAATATCAAATGTGGCTGCTTAAGACAAGTGGCTGTTCAATAGAGGTGACAGCTTACACAGGTCTTACTGTATATTGGATGTTGTTTAGTACAAAATGCATCAAAAATATTAAGTCTACAAGAGCCTACAAAACTAAGGATGTCAACGAATATTCGGATATTCGAATATTCGGTCATACGTCCGAATATTCGAATGTCATATTGATATTCGAATATTCGAAACAACAAAAAAATATAGTAAATTCAAATTATTTTCTTTATTTATTTTCAATTTCAATATTTTTGCCACAAATGGTTTTGAAAGGTGTTATATCAACCAGGTTAAGACACGGTAATTATTGATTTCCTCCTAAGACGGGTGTCAACTGGACATTGTCAAGGTGATAAGGAGTCCTGGTCTGTAATCCTTTAATTGTTTGCCTTAGGCAATTTTAATCATCGATCTGCCTTTACGGTCTGTTGTAAATCACCCTGTTTTGAAAAAGTGAGAGCAAGTTTGTTTATTTACCAATTTTATACCTAATTGAAGAGCACACTTCTTTGATTTGAAGGCCGTTTATGTACTTGTGAATAATAAACGCGTCAAGTAGTAGACGAATTTACTTATATATATATATTTTTTTTTATGTTTGTTTTCCAATTTCATTTATAAATAGTTAATTACTTAAAAACTATACAAACATACTAATATTTAACTTAGTAAAGCTAATATAACATAGCATTTATTAATTTATTATTATTAATTATGCATCATCGAGTTCCACGTCATGTTGAATCTTGACGACAATGATATTCCAAGTGTTTGCTTTTTAGTATGTATACATCAGCACCGTTTCCGCTGAAAGAGAAAGTAACAAATATGCCGAGTAAAAACGTTCGGGATAGAAAGTTGATGATTATTTATTATTAAGATCTTGACCGAATATATTCGAATATTCGTTCGAAAGAATGACCGAATATTCGAATATCAATATTGCCATTCGTTGCCATCCTTATACAAAACATTTAAGAAAACCATTTCTCTTCAAAAAAAGTGTATAAATGGCATTATTTTTCTGTATATATAGCTTGAACCTAGTAATGCTCTCCTAGTGTATCAAGAAACACATATAAGAACCTAACTGCAGACACTTGTGTAAATGTACATTGGCACATTTGACTTTTCCAAATTTTGCAATCACATCTCCTCCTGACCCAACTATTAAACAGCTTTCTGTAATTTTGGTAGCAAAAGAAAGAGCTTATTTGTTATTTTCGGCATAAATTTTTGTTTTAATTTTAAAGAGATGAAAATTTAGAGTTACAGATATTTTTTGTGATAATTTCTTATTTTTCACTATTTTTTATATCAATAAACACTTAAAATATTCCTGGGTAGAACCAGTGCTAAGCATATCCAGATATGCTCAAGGATGAAGCATGGGAATGAACCCAAAGGCCTGCGGTTCTGGATCCAATACTCTACCCTGCATGCTGAAACAGTAAAACATTATTCAACATAACAACTTACTCTGTGGGAAAGGGGCACTTGTTGAGGGGTGGACAAAACATTCTAGACTCTAACCCGGGCTCTGTATTACATCCTTCCCACAAGGTCTTCCATCTAGTTCTGTATGATATATAAAAGAATGACTGATAAATAACAGTAAAACAGATGCTGATAGAATATAATTACGTTTGTTTGTTTGAATATTTAGCATCATTTTTATGCCACCAAGAGCTGAAAGACAGTCAGTTAAACCAATCTTTCCTGATATCCTGAAAGGCTAAGCAGAACTTGAGCACACCCATCTCTGCAAGTAACTGATAACATTCCCATTTGAATAAATGGTGAGAAACACATGACAATGAGAGATACTGTCATATATTAACCATCACTGAGACTGACTGGGCAGGGATTCAAACTCACGACCACTGGATTGACAGTCAGACTAGAAAGAGGCAGAAAAAATTTTCATGGGTTTGAGAATTCCATCCGAAGGGAACAGATTTTGATGGGGAACCAGGCCCTGCTGAATTACCGCAAAAAACAATTTATCCCAAGGGACAGAATTGAACCGACGTGAGAGAACTATCTCTGCCCACTGGTCATGTGCCACTGGTTGTCCAAGGATATACAATGTAGTGTTTATGTAGCCATCGTTTGTTTGTCTAAGGAAAATGGCATAGTAGTGATCGCTGATTGGATTATTGACTTGTTTGATAGACAGCCCACGTCAGGTCAATTTTCTAAACTTAAAAATCCATGAATGATTCTTCTTCCGGATTACCAAGCACACTGAATATTTTTTTCAATTTAATTCATCACCATTTTTTTACCATGATCACTTTTAAGATGTCAAACCATCTAACCTACATGTATATGACATACTTCTATACCTCACACCACAGTGTGAGGATGGAAGGAAAGCCACATGGAGTGTAAAACAAAGCTTGGAAATCCATGCCGCATATACAAGAAAGAAGTTTCCTCTATAGATTTTTTAGAAATAATCTTGGTTGCATTTCACAAAAAATAGGTCATAAACGTAAAGTAAGTATTGTTCATAATATTTTATAAATTACTCTTGAGAAAACAAACTTGATTGAAAAATTCAAATAATGGTAAATTTTCTGAAAATACAATTAATGTGGATGACTATGTAAAATATTATGTATATTTGTTACTTTATGTTTACGGTTGATTTTTATCGCTACTATTTTTTGTGAAATGCACCCCAGATATATATTTATGCTGTGAATATATGTATGTGCATGTCCACAAGTCACCATGTTGATTATTATCACCAAGTTTCAACTGAATCACATAAAAGACGCAGGAAAAGAAAGCCTGACAAGATAAGTTGGAATGTAAGATTGATAAGCTTACTTAGACCTTTAATACTCTACTATTCATTGAAAAGCATGGGTGTAGACACGAGTGCAGCATGGTGCAGCAATTATTAATAGTGGTGTTGCATGCCGCACCAATAAATTTAAATTTTGTCTTCATTTTTAGCTAATTTTCAAACTGTTTTACATTTATTTTTATGCTGCACCCATATTTTCCCAGTTTTTTTTTGTTTTATATATATCTGAAATATTTCCACACTTTTTTACATTTATTTTGTAAGGCACATCAATAATTTCCCTTTTTTTATTGTTTTATAATTATCTTAATTTTGAGCTTAATTTTATCAAATATGTAGCCGCACCAATATCAAATTTGTGCCTACGCCTCTGAAAAGGTGAGGGGCATTAAAAAGATAACACGGTCTTTATCATCTCTTTTTGCAAAAATAAACATACAGTTTACATCCAGTATCGACGTCCGTGTCTTCACTTCTCGCGCATGCCAGGATTCTGACAACACAGCCTGGGTTGTAAGTCTCATATATTTCCAGTTTGATCGGGAACACTTTAGTCTTAAAAGAAACCTCTGAAATAATAAAGAAACATGCATAGTTTTATCATTAATATAATCCTAGTGTTTCAAGTTCAACTGGTATGATGTGTTGTTCTGGCTTATAATAGTTAAAAGTCCATTTTAACAATTATGAAGATTTAATTTACATGTTACTTAGATTGGCCACTTTGCACTTGTCTATACAGTCCTAATTACAGAGGGAACAGACACTTTGCACTTACATGTATTCCAGTAGTCCTGCTGATATAGGGTGGGGAATTCTCTAGAATAGACAATTGGATCTTACCTGTATGTCAGTTAACTTGACTGCGATGGATGAGGGAGGTCTCTGGAATAGCAACTTTGATTTCTAAAATATCTTGTAGTCATATTGTTAGTTTTCTGAAACTGAAACTTTGATCTTACCAATATGGTCCTGAATACAGCCAGATGAAGGAGTTCTCCTGAACAAACAATTCGATCTAAACTGGATGAGGAAGTTTTCTGGAATAGATGCTATGCTATCACCTATATATCCCTGAAAAACGGTGGATGGGAGAGTTCGCTAGAATATATACTTTTATCTAACCTGTTTGGTCCCGACTATAAAAGATGGGGGGGTGGGGGTCCCTGGAATATATATTATGCTCTTACTTTTATATTTCAAACTAAAACAGGTTAAGGGATTTCTGTAGAATATGTAGAATATATATTTTTATCTTACCTGTGTAGTCCTGACTACAGAAGAATGGACAGGGTCTCTGGAATAGATACTATGCTCTTACCTAAAACCTATACATTCATGATTGCATTAAGATGGAGGAATTCACTAGAATATATATTTTTACTTTACCTATATAGTCCAGACTACAGTGGTGGGTGGGGGAGGGTTCTCTGGAATAGATACTATGCTCTTACCTAAAACCTATACATTCCTGACTACATTAAGATGGAGGAATTCACTAGAATATATATTTTTACCTTACCTATATAGTCCCGATTACAGTGGTGGTTGGGGGAGGGGTCTCTGGAACAGATACTTTGATACCATCTATAACTGTAGTCTCTGCCTATTGCAGGATATGGGGAATCTGGAACAGAGATTTTGATCTTACCTATATAATCCTGCCTATCGCAGAATATGGGGAATCTGGAACTGACATTTTGATCTTACCTATATAGTCCTGACTACAGAAGGATGGTGGAGTCATTTGGAACAGATGCTTTGACACTATCTATAATTATAGTCCTGCCTATAGCAGAATATGGGGAATATGGAACTGACATTTTGATCTTACCTATATAGTCCTGACTACAGAAGGATGGTGGAGTTGTCTGGAACAGATGCTTTTGACACTATCTATAATTATCGTCTATCGCAGAATATGGGGAATCTGGAACTGACATTTTGATCTTACCTATATAGTCCGGACTACAGAAGGATGGTGGAGTCCTCTGGAATAGATGCTGTGACACTATCTATAATTATAGTCCTGCCTACAGCAGAATATGGGGAATCTGGAACTGACATTTTGATCTTACCAATATAGTCTTGACTACAGAAGGATGATGGAGTCCTCTGGAAAGGTTCTCTACTTGATGACACATTATCCCACCAGGGACCATATGTACGCTGAAATACATCAAACAATTTCATCATGAGAACAAAAATTCAAAAAATGGTATTTAATTATATATACCACATAACTTCTTCTGGAAAATATTTAATTACAGCCTGTTACTTCGTCAAACAATCTATATACTAATTTACCAAATTTATTGGAGTTTCGGGTCACCGATATCAAATTAGTAAACGTGTATTGCTTTTAAATGAAACGGATCCTTTTACACGTTTAAACGTGGCAGCCTTATCTGTAAGCCTAATATAGTGTTTCAAGCAGACATAACTGTGATACAATTGAATGGTTATTAAAAAAAGTTCTAAACACAATACAATATAAAAATAATTGTTTAACAAATATAACAATTCAAATAATTCAATGCAGCATCAAAACTATTCCTCTTTATATTGTTTTTTTTACAGCCAGGCACTAGGGTTTAAAATTATTTAAAAAAAATTGCTTGTAGTGGTGGGGTGTTGCTGGTACCCTAGTAGTGGGGTATTGCTGGTACCCTAGTGGTGGGGTATTGCTCGAACCCTATTAGTAAGGTATTGCTGGTACCCTAGTGGTGGGATGTTGCTGGTACCCTAGTGGTGGGGTGTTGCTGGTACCCTAGTGGTGGGGGTATTGCTGGTACCCTAGTGGTGGGGTGTTGCTGGTACCCTAGTAGTGGGGTATTGCTGGTACCCTAGTGGTGGAGTGTTGCTGGTACCCTAGTAGTGGGGTGTTGCTGGTACCCTAGTGGTGGGGGTATTGCTGGTACCCTAGTGGTGGGGTGTTGCTGGTACCCTAGTAGTGGGGTATTGCTGGTACCCTAGTGGTGGGGTGTTGCTGGTACTCTATTAGTGGGGTATTGCTGGTACCCTAGTGGTGGGGTGTTGCTGGTACCCTAGTAGTGGGGTATTACTGGTACCCTAGTGGTGGGGTGTTGCTGGTACCCTAGTAGTGGGGTATTGCTGGTACCCTAGTAGTGGAGTATTACTGGTACCCTAGTGGTGGGGTGTTGCTGGTACCCTAGTGGTGGGGTATTGCTGGTACCTTAGTGGTGGGGTGTTGCTGGTACCCTAGTAGTAGGGAATTGCTGGTACTCTAGTGGTGGGATGTTGCTGGTACCCTAGTAGTGGGGTGTTGCTGGTACCCTAGTGGTGGGGGTATTGCTGGTACCCTAGTGGTGGGGTGTTGCTGGTACCCTAGTAGTGGGGTATTACTGGTACCCTAGTGGTGGGGTGTTGCTGGTACCCTATTAGTGGGGTATTGCTGGTACCCTAGTGGTGGGGTGTTGCTGGTACCCTAGTAGTGGGGTATTACTGGTACCCTAGTGGTGGGGTGTTGCTGGTACCCTAGTAGTGGGGTATTGCTGGTACCCTAGTAGTGGGGTATTACTGGTACCCTAGTGGTGGGGTGTTGCTGGTACCCTAGTGGTGGGGTATTGCTGGTACCCTAGTGGTGGGGTGTTGCTGGTACCCAACCATTGGGATTTTGCTTGTAACCAAGTGTTGTAGTGTTGCTGGTATTGTAGTGTTGGGGTGTTGCTGGAACCGTCGCACTGGGATGTTGCCTGAACCCAAGTGCTGGGCATAAGTGTAGTTGATAGAGTGTTGGCCTCTCACACCATAGGTTGTGGGTTTAATCGTTTAAAGCTCTGGTGTGATGCTAGTACCCTAGTGTCAATCAGAGAGTTGCTAGTACCCTAGTGTTAGGGTGATACTGGTACCCTAGTGTTGGGGTGTTGCTGGTACACAAGCATTGGAATATTGCTGGAACTCTAGTGTTGGGATGTTACTGGTACACTATTGTTTGGGTGTTGTTGGTACCCTAGTGTTAGTGTGTTGCTGGTACCCTAGTGTTAGGGTGATACTGGTACCCTGGTGTTGGGATGTTGCTGATACCCTAGTGTTGAGGTGTCGTTGGTACCCAAGTGTTGAGGTCTTGCTGGTACCCTAGTGTTGGGGTGTTGCTGGTACTCTAGTGTTGAGGTGTTGCTGATACCCTAGTGTTAGTGTGTTGCTGGTACCCAAGTGTTGAAGTGTTTCTGGTACCCTAGTGTTGGGGTACTGCCCTAATGTTGAGACATTGCTGGTAACCTAGTGTTGAGATGTTGCTAGTACCTAAGTGCTAAGGTGTTGCTGGTACCCTAGTGTTGGTGTGTTGCTGAAAATCTAGTGTTGAGGTGTTGCTGGTACCCAAGTGTTGAGGTGTTGCTGATTACCTAGTGTTAACCCTTTACTCCATAGATACGCGTTTTCCCGCACCAATCACAGAAGGCTTTTGAAAACAGTGGAGGAAGAGTTCAGATTGCTTGTGAACACTTCCTGCACTGTTTTCCACTCTGTCAGTTAATATAAACATAATTCACCCAATAATTCAAAAATCTTCTATATAAGCTGTCCAAAGGCGTCTATATTAGAGGTGTCCAAAGGCGTCTATACGAAGTAAAGGGTTAAGGTAAATAATTAACTTACAAACACACAAGCCTGGGTGAAGTCCCCATAAGACGGATAAATGTTTCCTTGGCCTTGAAGGTTGCAGGCAGTATATGATATGCTTATTTCGCTGCCATACTGTGAGCTGAAGTCTGTCACTTCAAAGGCATACTGTTTCACAATATCAGACATCTTTCCAGTTTTGCAATACTCATCAACCGGATCTACAGGATTGTCCTTCTTTTTAGAATTAAAGAATTTTGACATTCTGAAATAAAAAATAATAAATACCGTATATTCCCTTATAAACGCCCCCACTCTAATACCCCCCCCCCCCCCCCCCCCCACCTATTTTTCTGGAAAATCAAAAAATAAAACGTATATGCGATTTGAGTGCGTATTCACCCATCTTTCCCTGATCGATTATTTTGCTACACAGACAACAATTAGCGGAGTGTTCATTACCTTTGAACTCTTTAACCCATTGTTTACATCTTGGGTGACCACTTAACCACTTTTGGTTGAACAAATACTTCACCATATTTGCTGTTTAATACTTTTAAAAATACCGTCTGCCAGTTTAAAACATTACAAAACTCCGACAACGCGGTAAGTCTGTGTATGCTAAAAGCTCATTGTTCCACGTTGATAAGAGCAAGCGTCTAACTGATTTAAAGTGAAGAGTACAATGACCATAAATTCGGATATTCCAGTACGCAGACTAAAAATTTCATACAGATTTTCAGCTTTTTTTCAGCCTATGTCGATTATTTTATTCACTCTCAAATAATTCTGAACCACTTTTTCGGGGATTTAAGGTTTTTTCCATGGCTTTATTGGTTTTATTGTATTTTTAACTGTTGTTAAATTTTATTTTTTTATTTTTTATAAACGCCCCCACCTTCTTAAATGTAACGCCCTTCAGGGGCGTTAATTAGGGAATATACGGTAGTAATTTTTTAAATGAGGTTTAATGCCATTGTAAAGATAATCAGGTCATATGGCATGTCAATTTATAGGTGGAGAACCACCGTCCTTCCGCAAGTAACCGGCAAATTTGCTCACATAAAGTTTTTGGTGGGAGTTTTTGAAGCTATGACCTTAGCAATGAGAGGTAAGTGATCTTGAGCTGGCACCATAATGAGTCCCAAAACATTGCTATTGGTCAGTATTTTAATTACAGATCTTAAAGACCAGCCCACAACATTTACTTGTCAACAATACATCAAGATAACCCTAGGTTATCATATATCTCCAGTAAACTGTCATCCTATCTATTATGCTGTCATAGATTAAAGATTCAAGATTTCTTAACTTATACATATATATTTCTTAATACATACATATATCAATATATTTATTTATGGCATATGAAGTATCTACAATTCTTAACCCATAATGTTACATTTCTTCCATATTTAAGATAAAACATATATTTACTTAATTAAATATATTTTTCTGTATTGTAATCAGGGTTTTTTTTATTACACTTATCTCAGTTCTGCCACAGGCCTGAATATGGTAACTGGCAGTAATTGAGCGAAATTACTTTCTCTCTGAGGTGTCAAACATAGACTATGCCTCAAACAGCGAATATGCCAATCAGTGATAAATCTCTAACTACTCTAGTGTTTCCTGGTTTGATTTCAATCAAGATATGACAATTATTTCCTGCTTTCTAGTAAGTATATATATTTTCTTAATTCTGGATCTTATCATAAACACTTAGTTGTTTAACCCTTTACTCCATGATACGCGTTTTCCCGCACCAATCATAGAAGGGTTAACCAGCAATCTGAACACTTCCTGAACTGTTTTCCACTCTGTCAGTTAATATAAACATAATTCACCCAATTATTCAAAAGCTTTCTATATTAAGTGTCCAAAGGCGTCTATATTAGAGGTGTCCAAAGGCGTCTATATTACAGATGTCCAAAGGAGTCTATATTAGAGGTGTTCAAAGGCGTCTATATTAGAGGTGTCAAAAGGCGTCTATATTAGAGGTGTCCAAAGGCGTCTATATTAGAGGTGTCCAAAGGCGTCTATATTAGAGGTGTCCAAAGGCGTCTATATGAAGTTAAGTGTTAAGATAGATGTACACAGATATACACTGAAGTAAGATTTTGCAATAATTTCTGATTGTAAATTGTTTTAACTTTAAATCATTTTGATTAGTTTCTAAACTTGCAACAATTTATATTACATAACACTTTTTTTTGTAATATTCTAACATATGTTTATACAGTTATCTATATGTATAATGTTATTTATACGTATGCCACTTTTTTATTTCATACTATTTTTGTTCCTTCTTTTATAATTTTCTACCTTGTTCTATCAAAACTTATATTTATTATATAAATACTATACGCCCATATCAAATAAGAAAATATTAAAAAGATGAATATATCTAAACTTCTATTTCATACTCTACTCTCTACTTTAATATCAACGTGAAAATGGGAAAATTAAATTCTTGTAACTAATAACTCTACTGAAACACTACTACCGTATCTTACCAAACAATAACAATAATAATCATGAAATCAAATAACAGTATTAAACAACCCGTCACCACAAAATGTAAATATAAGTAAAATAAAATGTCGACACAAAATTAATACTGTTCTTTATAGTATAACTGATCATCTAATGATTGTTCATATGTCTCTATCTGCGTAGCGTTCATATTTACATCGTATGGTTTTGTTATTCTTCTTCGAAGTTTCTGTATAACTTTCATTTCTAAATCTCGATTTTGAAAGTTGCTGCTTAGCGCTCATATATTTTAATCAAAGTATTAAAACTACCGGAAGCCATTATTTGCATTTAATTTTGTAACACCGTACATTTAATGTTAATTGATAACACAATTTTCCTTTTAACTTTGGAATTGAAATTTGCTTAATTGGCATAACACAATTTTCCTTTTAACTTTGGAATTGAAATTTGCTTAATTGGTATAACACAATTTTCTGGATACATTAAATGCTTTCTTAACACAAGACTTCACTATTGTTGAGAATTGGTTTTGCTGGTAAACAGTTTATACTTCATGTAGCCTGAGGATAGGGTGTTGTTCATCTGTCCATTGTTAAGCGTAGATAGATTCCACAACATGCCCTGAGCTGGTGGAAGTTGTTATCTTTGAAAGGTTGGAAAACTTTGGCCTGGTAGAAGTTATCACCCGAAACAACTTAATGTGCCCCACAATCGTTGTTTACTCATGTGGCAAAGATTACATTTGTATGGCCGTCACATTGATTGACGGACGATGAAAAGTATATGAAGTACATTCACTAAAATGCTCTTGCTGTGACATGTTGATTGCAATCAACTTTTGACCGCTGGTGCCTGCCATTTATAAAAGTTATTTACACAATAATATCATATAATTTTATTGCCATGTTGATATACTAATTTAATGACTGATTTATGTAGTCATTAACTGGACACACGCACATTGTTTACAATACTGTAAGTTTGGTGCAGTTTTGAATAAACTGTCTAGCAAAAATCTGTGCTTTTGAAGTTTCGAACCGCTTTGTGCTTAGAATGTGATCACATTTCTACAAATACTAATTTTGACAAATCCTCCATATTGCTTCTGATAATTATATCATTATTTTATGTCCCATATATACCAATTTGGTATACATCAATAATTAGTATATATATATATGATTCTCTGTTCCCCTTCAACCATAATAAAATTTTCAAGTTATAAATGTTTTATAACTTACAAGCCTTTGTGTTTTCCTACAACATATTTACTATTGATTTTAACAATTTCTTTGCAGTAAGCGATTTTCTAGGTCTAACTTGTCTCCGATTAACATATTTTGATGGTATATGTCTTTGTTTTATGTTATTAATTGACATTTTAACCTCATTGCTCATTTGGTTTACATTTACCATATCAATCTTATCTTGATTACTATTTGATGTGTGCTCTTGGTCACTTGTGCTACTTGCTGAAGCCATATCGGCCAAATCAGACTCCTCAGATTTAATATCAGAATTTTCCTTATTTTGATTTCTTAATCTCTTAGCTAACTCTAATAATGGTATATCACTTTCATCACTGGAATTTAATCTTTGGTTTCTTTACCATTTTGTTAGATGCTTGATTGGGGATTCTATAGGGATTTCAGAATCTGTTTCTGAGTCAGAACTAGCCGGAGGTGCAACAAAATATTGTTTGCGGACTGACCAGTGACTTGTTTGAGCCCCTGGAATGATCCAGTCATCAACATTTGCTTTAATTAACTGTGACGCATGCGCTTTTGTAGTTGACCCAGTTAATTGATTACGTATTATGAAAGTAACAGGAGATCTTTCTTCAGTAATTCTGTAAAATGCATTCCAGTTTTTATCTAACTTTGAACTCTTTTTGTGTTTTTTATAAAATACCGCGTCTCCTATTTTGAGTAAAACTTCTGACCTTACTTCATTGATTTCATTATTATATTTTGGTTGCATTTTTTCTATTTTGTCTAATTCTTGATGTAGGAAATTAAATGCTTTACACCGTTGTTCTAACAATTGTTTTGTGGTTACTGTGTTAATCTGAAAACTACTGTCATTTACATCTTCTAATGCTATCTCCTCTCTAGAACCTACTGCTAATGTTTCTGATTCTGGTATTCTAGACAATAAATCTGCTGAAACATTTTTACGACCTTCGATAAATTCAATCTTCGCGTTATATGCTGATATTGCTAAAGACCACAGCTGTATTTGTTTATTTTGATTTGGTGATTCTAAAATATATTTCAACGGTTTATGATCGCAAAATATTGTAAAAGTAGCTCCATATAGATAATGATCTAACTTTGACAGTGAAAAGTAAATTGCAAAACATTCTCTAACTATTTTGGCCACTTTTGTTGTGTTTTACTTAATTTGTGTGACAAGTAATATATCGGCAACAGATTACTACTATCTAAATCTGAAATACTTTCATCTACTGGTTGTGATACGACACTTCCAATTGCAAAATTACTGGCGTCAGTATGTAAATCCATAGCGCAGAAACTACCTCACACGGTTTATCGGGTAACATGTATCGGTTCATATAGAGTATATAGGGCTGTTTTTACTTATGAATTGATAACTAAAGTTCTATTTATCCGACAACATTTTTGCAAACAATTTTAGAAAGCCTAATTTATTACGGTTGTTCACATATTTTTTTCATTTTTTTTTATGATTATAGGAACATGGTCTTTTTTTCAGTTCCAGTATGGCACCATAAAACCATAGTTTTCCCTATATGTCCAATGTAAAATTTGAAACATTATGAGAAGTAGTGTGTATTTAAAAGCAGTTTACATATCTTTAATATATAATTACATATTTTTTGCACTTAATTTCAAAATTTAAAAATGCTTATCTTTTCAACGGTATATTTTTAAATTGTTTAATCAGTTGGGAACATGGTCTTTTTTAACAAAATTAATAGTATTTTTTTCTATTTTTCACTTTTTACGTCCGCCAACAGAACCAGAACAATATTGGTCACGTGACTACCTGTGGGCGATAGTTGAAGGGCTATTGCTATGCTACTTTATAACTTTAATATTATTAAGAAATCATGCTGTTATTTATATTATCAGTGTATGTATGTATAAATGTATCATGAATAGTGAAACTTTAGTAAATTTTATCTATATTAAATAAAGTATTGTTAATAATAAGATAATGCGCTATTAGAATGACTTGTGATTTAATGATCTGTAAATTGCCATGCATAATGTTAATCCACTTTATTGTTGTTGTTATAAAATATAAAAGCAAGTTTATCAATTGTATTTTCACAGTTTTTACAGCGCTAATTAGCAGCGGACCGAACCATATTGACCTTAATGACAACTAGCAACAGTTCAAACCTTCATTATGCCTTAGGGCATGTTTTGTTTTTAACTACATGTATCTAGGTTGAAGCCAAAAACATGTCCATTTTTTAACAAAATTTTAATTCAATATTTTCCCCCAAGCTTTTGTCATCTTTTTTACCAAGTAAAATAGAGATAGAAGTAATTCAAGTTGAATAAAAAAAAAATTTTCAATGTAGTAAATCTTGTAAAGTCAGGTCAAGCGCTTAAGGCAACTTTTAAATTTAATAGATATATAAATAAATTCACTGATATATCCACAAAACGTATATTAGGTTTATACGATAAACTTATTACTCCTATTTTGAACTACTCATCTTAAGTATTGGGATATAACAAAGGTGTGAAAGTTGAAAGAACTCATCTAAACTTTTGCAAACGACTATTAGGAGTTAAACTCTCAACCCAAACCAATTTTATATATGGTAAAACAGGATGTACTAGTTATATATTCCATAGATATTTTAATATTATCAAATTTTGGTTAAAAATTATTGCTTCAAACAATACCAAATATATCAAATAAGTATATAACATGATGAAAATGGAAAACAATGCATAAGTTAATATAATAAACTGGGTTTTACAAGTGAAAAGTATATTATCCACATTTGGATTTTATGCTCAAAGCGTAGGTGACACAAATAACATCCTTAGTCTTTTTAAACAGAGATTAAAAGATGTTTTCATACAGAACTGGAATGCAGAACTTAATGACTCAACTAGAGCACTATTTTACGGTTCAGTAGCATCTTTTGAATTTAAACCTTATCTTGACATTGTAAACATTTCAAAATATCGTGTTGCATTATCAAGACTCCGTCTTTTCTCCCACAGATTGGAGGTGGAAAGTGGTCGATGGAGAAAACCAATTAGTGTACCTTCCAATGAAAGAATGTGTAAACAGTGTAATATGCTAGAGGACGAAAACCATTTTTTAATCAAATGTGTAAATCTTATTGAACTGAGAAAAATTTACTTAAAACCATATTATTGGGAAAAAAAACAAGTTATTTTAAATGTGTGCAATTACTAACTACTGAAAATAAGCCCAAAATGAAAAAGTCAAGTGTTTATGTACATAAATCTTTTAAATTAAGATTGCTCATTGACAAGTTGACATTCTCATCTTGAAATCAGTAGACTTTCTTGCAACCTGTGATTGATATATGATTATTGTCAATAGAAATCGTACAATTCAAAATTACAAGAATTGTTCTCTCCCGTGATCTTTGACCAACAAATTTTTTTTTCTTCTCAATTTTTAAATGGTGAGTATAAACACTATAATTTATTATAAATGTCTGCCATATACCTGTTTATCATGTTTGAGTGTAATATTGTATATATGGTCATGGGCCATGTTTGGCTTAAATAAACAAAATAAATGAAAAATATCTCTTATCGCATGTGTCCAGTGACAAACTCGATCTATTTATTACATTTAAAATCTAATGGTTAATATAGTATTTTTGTATCTGGTGTGGATAAAAAAGGTAATTATCATCAGGTGATCTACAGCTATGACAAAAAACAGGAAATCAGGTACATTAGAAGTGGTGCCACATGATCATTGTCGACTTTGATTTTGTGACAATCGTATTCAGTGACGATTAATTATAATTGTGTAACATGAACCATGGTCAGTGACGGATTTGTTGGTTATGGAAGTCATGATCAGTGACGAGTATGGTGGTTATGGAAGCCACGATCAGTAACGGGTATATTGGTTATTAAAGTCATGATCAGTGACATGTATGTAGGCTATCGAAGTCATGATCAGTGACGTGTATGTTGGTTATGAAAGCCATAATCAGATACAAGTACGTTGGTTATGGAAGTCATGATCAGTGATGGGTATGTTGGTTATTAAAGTCGTGATCATTGACGTGTATGTTGGTTATGGAAATCACGATCAGTGACGTGTATGTTGGTTATGGAAGCCATAATCAGTGATGAGTATGTTGGTTATGGAAGTTATGATCAGTGACGTGTTTGTTGGTTATGAAAGCCATTATCATTGATGGGTATGTTAATGGTGGAAGTCATGATCAGTGACGGGTATGGTGGTTATTGAAGTCATGATCAGTGGCATGTATGTTGGCTATGGAAGTCATGATCAGTGACGTGTATGTTGGTTATGAAAGCCATTATCAGTGATGGGTATGTTAATGGTGGAAGTCATGATCAGTGACGGGTATGGTGGTTATTGAAGTCATGATCAGTGCCATGTATGTTGGCTATGGAAGTCATGATCAGTGACCTGTATGGTGGGTATGGAAGCCATGAGCAGTGATGAGTATGTTGGTTATGGAAGCCATAATCAATGACATGTATGTTGGTTATGGAAGCCATGATCAGTGACGTGTATGTTGGTAATGGAAGCCATGATCAGTGTTGGGTATGTTGATTGTGGAAGTCATGATCAGTGACGAGTATGTTGGTTATGGAAGTCACTGTACTGAATGTTGTTTTATGAGAGGCATCCATCGGTGCTTTTCATTTGTAATTTACGTACTTAACGTGTTTTCCAAATGCTGTTTATGTTTCAATTGTGTAATCTGGGTACCAAATGTTTGTTTTTCTTTCCGTTGGAAATTTTATTGTGTGTTTTAGGTACCAAACACGTGCTTATCATGTAAGAAGTACTTGTCTTATGTAATTAAGGTACAAAAAGTGTTATTCTTTTGGCCTTGATGCTTTGTGTTATTTAGGTATCAAATGTGTGATTCTCAAGTAGTTGGTTCTTGTCTTGTGTTATTTAAGTACCAAACACGTGCTTATCATGCAGGTAGCAGTTGTCTTGTGTAAAAAAGGTTCAAAACGTGTGATTCTCATGTCAATGATGCATGTGCATATCATACAGTTGGTGATTGTCTCGTGTAGTTTATGTACATGTACTAAACGTGTGGATCTCACGTTGTTGGTGCCTGTCTTTTAGGTATCAAACCTATGCTTATCATGTAGTTGGTGCTTGTCTAGTGTAATTTATGTACCAAACACGTACGTTTCACCGTACATGTAAAATATTCGGGAACATTACAAAAAGGTATTCTGTATCTCTGCACTATCCTCTTAAACTCTAAAAATTACTAATACTCTTCTGGAGGTGTTGCCCATAGAGAAAACGGTGGCGACAATAAAGAGAGAGAGAGAGAGAGAGAGAGAGAGAGAGAGAGAGAGACGGACGGACGGACGGACAGGCAGACAGACACGAGAATGCGATGTTCATGTCTCATATATACACATTTCATTTATATTTAATTTTGGAATGAAAAAGTCTAAGTAAGAGAATACTTAGCAATAAAATCGTTATAAAAGTTATTTAAAATCATATAAGTACGAGACATTCATATATTTTGTGTTTTGAATTTAAACCCAAATATGAAAATATATTTACGTCTGCATAAATATATACTATAAACATACACTTTCTGTTTAATATGCAAACTTTGTGTGCAAATTTATTGTATTTATTCATAAGATATTGTCAGAGTTTTATAATATTATGCGTAATACTAGCTGTCATTCTTTGTACAATGACACCTGTTTAGTGTACATAATATCTTTAGTGCAATTTTTAAACACAAATCTAAGCAAGTTTTAAAGAAAACGTTGGTATAATATATCACTGTGCATTTTCTCAAAATTAAACTGAGCTATGTATATCTATAGCTTGCTTTTTTTTCACCAAACCTGCCAGGGACTGGATCAGTATAAGGAAAATGGTAATACAAAATAACATGAGACATTTTATCACCATAAGGATTAGCAGCAGAGAATTCCATTTTCACACGAACATTTAAGAATGCAGCATCTGATTGACGTTAGAAATTTCCCCGGTTTGTGTATGTGTGTGTGTGGGTATAAATAGCTACTATTAAAGCGGAAGATGGGTCCACCAGACTTATAATTGCTTGCCTAAACTAGTGAGTGGGGTGGGGTCCCAGTTCACAAGCTGGAGGGCCTTCCCCATCCCACAAACTCCTTGATACAGATACAAAAAGTAATAAAAGAGATTAAAAACGCTCAGGAAATGTGGAACATGAGATATAGGGTTAGGGTTAGAGAGAGAGAAAGAGAGTGGAGTTTGAGAGAATAGAGAGAGAGCTAGAGTTAAGTTTAGAAATGAAGAAAGAATAAAGAAAATCGGAATTGTGATAAAGGACAATGATAAAAGAAAGGAGAATATGAGGTGATGGATAGTGGGATAGTAAAGAAAAAGAAATACGATACGATCAAGGGGCAGGCAGGCAGGCAGGCAAATAGGAGAAAATTTAAGAAACGTAGGAGGAGGGATATTACGTCAATAATAAAGTAAAAATAGAATGAAAGGGTGCATGAAATAATTGCATATTGCTTTAAATTAATGCTTATTTTTCTTAATTTAATCCGATTAGAAAATATTGTCTTTACTTTTGATTTTGTAAGAACATAGCCCATCGATCGGTTATTGTTTCAAGAATAACATGTATCTGTGTAGTATATATTCTTAATTAAAGATGAAGCCTATTATGTAATTTACATTAATGATATGTTGTTCCTCATGTTTTTATATTTATGTTATTCAATATTTAATATTTTTATTTTACTAAAGTTAATTACGCTGTTTTCTTCTATTTCTATATTAAGTTATGGATATTTTGTTTATAAAACATAAATAAATAAAATAAAGCTTAATGCACATGAATGAAAAATAAAAAATTAAAACAATTAAATAAATACAGATAAAATAAATTATTTTACTATTTAATTGTTGTCATACCTTCTTTCTTAATACATTGCATATGCCCTTTTATTACATTAAAACTGACACAACAATTAATTAAGCAAAAATGTATTTTATAACAATTTTATCGATTTAATCTTTATATGCCCGCAGGTAAAAGATGTAGCAATAGGTAGTTTATTTCTCATTATCGGAAAATGTAAAGGGAAGCAACACTTTATAGACTACTAGGCAAGAGTAGCCTTTATTGGATTTTATCGATTTAAGTGTCTGAGGTAGTTTCTGCGATATGATATCTTTTTGCTGGATTTGGATGTGATAGTAGAGGTAATGAACCAAGACGTTCTTTTATTATTTCAAAGGCATTTTGACAGTTTTCATCCCATTTAAATCTTGCAAATTTCTTTGTCAATTCTATTAGCGGATTTGCTATCTTTCAAAATCCTTGAATAAATCTTCTGTAATAACCGGCCATCCCGATAAAGGATCTTACTTCTCTAACAGACGTAGGCGCTTTTAGTGTTTTTATTGCTTTGACTTTCTCTATATCTGGGTGAATACCATTTTCACTGATTAGAAAACATAGATAATTTACATCAGCTTGTAAAATATTGCATTTACTGATTTTGAGTTTCTAAATTTGGGCTATATATGATAATGTCTTCTAGATATGCAAAACGGACCAACATTAAATTCATACAAGCCTTTATGACATACAAAAGTCGTCTTATGTTGATCTTTGGAATCTATAGGTACCTGCCAGAAGCCACTCTTTAAATCGAACAAAGTAAAGTATTTTGCGTTCCCTATCAACGACAACATATCATCTATTAACGGTATTGGATAAGCTACAGGTTTTTAATATTTAATTAATCTTTCTATAATCAACACATAATCGTTTCGTACCATCTTTCTTACCTACTAGAACTATTGGAGAACTCCATGCTGAGTTTGACCTTTGTATAACTTTAGCTTCAAGCATCTCACTAATTGCTTTATCTATAAGTTTTCTATTGTTTATCTGGGTGCAGTACGGTCTTCATTTAATCGGAGGATTATTTCCTGTATCTAATGTCATTTTTGCTCCAATGGCTCTACCTAAATCGAAATCTGTAGCAAATAAATCTGAATTTTCCTGTAATAAACTATATATGTCGTCTAAATGTTCGCTAGGTGCCGTAATATTCTCACGATTAAAATTTTCAGTTATCACCTCTGACTGACATTTTATCTCATTTACTGAAGTAAATTTAGCATCTTTTAGTTTTTCAACTTTTGCAATTACACAACCCTTTCTTAGCCTAAGAGTTTTTGCGAACTATTAATTAACATTACCGGAAATATGTGATCATGATTTAATTGAAGTACTGAATTTGAAACTACTAAACCTGGTTCTGAACTCACAAATCCTGTTTCTAACGGTCTTATTTCATAATCACAACGCGTTGGCAAATCTGGATTATATTTTAATTTTCCATTTACAACATTTACTGTTTTAGGTTTTAGAATGGTGGTAGATTTAAGTCTTACTATGGAAGATATATGTAAATCCTCTTCCATTTTTACGTAAATTCCTTCGATTCTTAACAAATTTAGATCAAAATAAACTCTAACTTTTTTCTCAGTCAAAAAATCTCTGCCTAATATCATCCTTCGATTCATGTTTGGTACTACATAGAAAGTATGACTAAATTGTTTACCTCCTAACTCAAAATCTAATTCAAACGAACCAACTGTTGTAGAAAACACCCCAGAACACACTACAGACGATCTAGTAATCAAAACATTTTCGGGGCTGGGTGGGGGGAATATTTTCTCACTCTAAGGTTCATTTGAGCCTTGACAGCTATGTATACCCATGTTGTTCTCATAAGTTCAAAGTCACAAGCTAACATCTTTATACTCACTACCGCTCATTTTAACTAACCCTAGCCTAACTCACATGTTACTCTGACCGCGTCTAAAATTTAACTGACTGTTCTTTCTATGCTAAAACCAGTCCCAAAATGAATAAACAACTATTCATTTCAACATTGCTTTTGGTCAGTATTTTAATTACAGATCTTAAAGACCAGCCCACAACATTAACTTGTCAACAATACATCAAGATAACCCTAGGTTATCATTTATCTCCAGTAAACTGTCATCCTATCTATTATACTGTCATAGATTAAAGATTCAAAATTTCTTTACTTATACATATAATGTTTCTTAATACATATATATATCAATATATTTATTTAAGTCATATGAAGTACTACAATTCTAAACCCATAATGTTACACTGTGATTGGTCATCTGATCATCACAGTGCAACAAACGAGCCCGTCATAATTTTGAATTTGTTATTATGCACAAACAATAACACAGATCTACAAACCTGACAGTCATTTTTTCTACAGCATAACTTAACGCCATTGGCTTAATTACGTTTATATGACTCTGTAAATATGATTTTGCTTTTTGTTGTTTGTTTACGTTCTGACCCGGAAATGAAGTTTCGCCCCAGTAGGTTTCGTGACACTTACGACGTTCATCTGTCATATTTGTCTCAACGGAACCACATGCGAATACATGTATACTAATCACACATATAAACAAATGCAAAATATTTTTTATATCATTTTTAAAAGTTTCCGTATAATTGGCTACTTTTTGTAATGTTGTTAATTTTTCCCCAAACGACATGTGATATTCCATTGATCATGTGACTTGTTCAAAATGGCTGCCAGTGGGAGTTCGCTATTTGCAAGGCGACCTAGAACTGGGTCTAGTAAAGCGGCAACTCAGTTTGACGCTGACGGAAATGAAGTTGAAGTATGTTAATGTTATAGTTCGTTTGTTACCTGTCAAAATAATTGAAAACGTTACTAGATTCGAATGTCTGTCCTTCCCGTTTAGAGCGATGTTGGGTGGGGTAGGGTAACCCCATCACGATTGGTGGTTTCGTCTACGTACCGGTTCGTCTACCTTACTGTTGTGTTCTGTTTAAACATATTTTATTTCTTATTTACATGAAATGGGGTTGTGCCACAAGTTCTGCCAACGTTAGATTCGGCCCTTCCCCTACAAATTACATAATGTTTTTTTAACAATGGCATAAAATACATTACAAAATCATTGACAAATATAATGGAAAAAAGGAAAAACAACAACAATATTTTAAAAGAGCAAGAGAGAAAGAGAAGAATAAGAAAGAGGGAGTTAGTTGCTGAAAAACAAAGTTTATATACAGTTATTTTGATAGTTCACTTCTCATCTGTTTGGTACCTTCCACTAACAGCCAGCAGCTTGTGATAGTTAGTGGTTAAGTCAACCTTAATTTCGTGTATTCCAATGTAGCATGTCAATTAACCAGACCAGACTACTATATAATTTTGAAACTAAACATATTAATGATATTATTGATACCGGTAATTGTAAATAAAAAAAGCATTCATACAATGTCTTACAAGTGATATTTGAAGTCTGAATATAAATAAAGAAATAAAGACTTTTTTTGTATTTTTTATTTACTTGTTTCCTAGCCTGATTAAATAAGATGTCAATGTCAAAACAGCTTTCTTATTATTTGGACATCTGATTAGCTGTCCATTATTGCTGTATCAGGAGACGCAAAATAAAACATCTTTTCAAGACTCGTAAGAGACATGCAATATGTCACACTACACATTTCCTCATTTAATTTCATTTGACCTAGGTTTTATTTAAGACGTTAATTGATCATTTTTGACAAAAGATTAAAACATTTGTACAGAAAACACTCATTTAGTCAAGCTACAGTCTACGCATCATTGAACAATCTAAAACAAGCAGAAAAATATTCAATTTTATTCATTTATTTTAATCAAAACAATTTTACGCAATACAACCACCGTCATCATCAATATCATCATCAGATCCATCACATCATCATAATCAATCATCATCATCAATCCTCATCATCATTCCCTTATTTTGTATCTTCCTGTAGACTATGTTGGTAAAAATACAAAGCATACCATGATATCACATGTATTCAAATGAAAAAAAATGTTGCAGACAAAACCACTTCTAGCCTACTATACAAAATAATGTAGATGAACCAGTAGGTTGACGAAACAACCGTATTTCCAAATACCATTCAAAAGAATTAGTTTGCATATTAACTGAAAAAGAGATTTGAAATTCAAGCAGAAAACAAGCCACACAACATGAGACCCAAACCTATAAGCCCTGAACACTAGCAAGATGCTCTTACCAGGCCGCTGAACAAACTTTACCAGAATACTACACTGTTGTAGAGTTTCAAGAGAAAAAAATGCCAGCCAATATGGGATTCAAACCCTTGATACAGGATAATGTCTGCGCTGGTGCCCAATGAACCTGTATCAGAATTGCTACACTTGTCTTTCAATACAGATATTTCAGAGGTTCGGTGAGCTCAGTGGGTAAGCTGCTGTGTAAATTTGCTTTACAGATGTACCATGAATTGAAATAATTGACTAACATTAAATTAGTTTCATTGTAAAATTGATACTTTTAGTTTGATGTTCGAGAAGACGAGGAGCAGAATGTTAAATTATCACAGACGATAGAACTTCTCTTGGCAGCTGGTTACTTCAGAGCAAGAATAAAGGGCCTCTCACCATTTGATAAGGTAGGGCATCTGACCACCAATCAAGGGGTTGAGAGTTTGAATCCACGCCCAGCCACATTCTCCATGACGAATGATAATTATACAACATTATGTCTCATTGTCATGTTGAGTCAAGTGTGAAAGTTATCAGTTACTAATGGAGTTAGATGTGCTCCAGTACAGGTTAACCTTCCAGGATCCCAGGAAAGAATGGTTAGGTTAACCTGTGGTCTGATAACCTTAGAAGCATAAAATGATAACAATATTCACACAAAATCTATCACAGTTGTGATCAATTATCAGCATTGCAAGAAAACTATATACCTGTATTGTAAACTTTTATCTTTTAAACAGCTATCTGAATAGTCACAGTTGATATTTACATGTTTATACGAATAATCAAGTCTGTTTTATTTAAGCAATTTTGAAGGATCATTGTAAGCAGTTACATTTTTTATTTCCATTGAGTGACCACTTAAAACAAGAGTTTACAAACATTTAAATTATTTAATGTTTTGTACCCAGGTTGTAGGTGGAATGACTTGGTGCATCACTACGTGTAACTTTGACATTGATGTTGATCTGCTCTTCCAAGAAAACTCAACCATTGGACAAAAGATGTATGTGTATTATATAGTTCCTGTCATATTACCGATATTGCTTGTGTAAAGAGTTCTCCGTGGCTGAGTGGTCTAAGGCACCGTCTCAAGATCACTTCCCCAAGGTCTTGGGTTCAAGTCGTGCTCACTTGAAAAACTTTATGTAAGAAAGTTTGCCAGTTACTTGCGGAAGGACGATGGTTTTACTCAGATTCATTCTGAGGTCTTCCTCCACCAATAAAACTGGATATCCCATTATATAACCTGAAATGTGTTGAAAATGGTTTTAAATGTGTAAACAGTATTTATGATATTTTTCTATGTTTTAATTAAGAACTTTCAAATTCTAAGATTCATTTGTTTCTTTTTTTTGTACAAACTAACAATATATAGTTCTTTATGGTAAATTAAAAAAAAATGAATGAACCATGAAGACTGTACAATGTATATGTTTGTCATATTTTTCTTTCCTAAATTTAGTCACATTGCTATGTCTTGAGTAAGTGGGTCTCATATTTTTTCTTTGATTTATTTATGGAGACATTCTTCATCTAATAAAACAAACCTGTTACCAGAAAAACACACATGCCATTAAATTTAAATTCCATTTTAAAAAGACTGGGCTTCTGTTTCAACAACATTTTCTTAAGTTTTAATACTTATAAAATTAACTGAATTTTGACTGGTTATGTTAATATTTTTAATAAGTGTCAGTTAAACCAACTGTTGTTTTTTTCTGGAGCCAGTCTAAAATCATGATCACATGGATGCTTTTCTGTGATTTAAGTTATTTAGTATACACTTTGGTATGTTGGTAATAAGGAGCATGTTCAATGCATTAGCAAAGAAAAATATTTGAGAATTAGCCCACAAATAATTGCACTAATATGAAATATCAAATAACAAAAAGTATTGAATAATGGCTTTAAAAACATTCACTTTAAGCTCAAACCATTTATCCTGTCACAAAATTAAATTTTATTGTTGAATCATTTTTCAGTGCCTTGACTGAGAAGCTTGTGGCAGTATTGCCCAAGATGAAATGTCCTCACCGCATTGAGCCCCATCAGATCCAGGGTCTCGACTTCATACACATCTACCCTGTTGTACAGGTAAATACAGACAAAATATATGATTTATCAAGCCCAATTAGATCTAGGATAGCGACCATGTACACATCTACCCTGTTGTACAGGTAAATACAAACAAAATATATGATTTATCAAGCCCAATTAGATCTAGGGTTGCAACCATGTACACTACCCTGTTGTTCAGGTAAATATAGACAAAATATATGAATTATCAAGCCCAATTCGATCTAGGGTCGTGACCATGTACACATCTAACCTGTTGTACAGGTAAATATGGACAAAATATATGAATTATTAATGTATATCTAATGCCTTTTGATGAAGTATAAGGATTTTTTCGTGAATTATATTTGATAATTTGCTGTTTCATTTTGTTTTCAATCGTGAAATTAAAATTGTTGATTTTAGTGAAAAATGAACTAACTTTTACTTGTGAACTTTGAAATCATAGCTTCATCACTCGCGACCATGCATGTACCACTTCACTGCTCATGTGATGAAATAAAAAAGAAATTTCACTGAAACTGACGCTTATTCTTTAGATAAAGAGAGCTTTTCTGTTAAACTACATGTTGTTCTTACAAATTTCAGTCACATGAAAGGTGAAGTATATTATTTTAGGCTCTTTGTATTTGAACCTTGCATTGTGATTTGTAATTGTGGTCTAGCATAGCAAGAAGAATAAACTGCCATTTAAGAACCTTTATAGATATCATGTTTGATTCATTAACAATCATTAGAAAAGGCTTAGATTTTTATCTAACCCAGCCAGGTTAGCTCAATCCAGTGGTTTTGAGTTTGATTCCCCACTCGGCCACTCTTCGTGATTATGTATTAACAACATTGTGTCTCATTGTCATTCATTTCTCATTGCTGATTAAAGTGGTTTTGAGTTTGATTCCCCACTCAGCCAGTCTTCGTGATTATGTATTAACAACATTGCGTCTCATTGTCATTCATTTCTCATTGCTGATTAAAGTGGTTGTGAGTTTGATTCTTCACTGAGCCAGTCTTTGTGATTATGTATTAACAACATTGCGTCTCATTGTCATTCATTTCTCATTGCTGATTAAAGTGGTTTTGAGTTTGATTCTTCACTCAGCCAGTCTTTGTGATTATGTATTAACAACATTGCGTCTCATTGTCATTCATTTTTCATTGCTGATTAAAGTGGTTTTGAGTTTGATTCCCCACTCAGCCAGTCTTCGTGATTATGTATTAACAACATTGCGTCACATTGTCATTCATTTCTCATTGCTGATTCAAGTAGGAAAGTTATCAGTTACTTGCGGAGATAGGTGTGCTTGAGTACTGGCTAATCTTCCAGTATCCCAGGAAAGAGTGGTAAGGTTAACTGATCATCTGTTAGCCCTCAATGTATAAAAATGATGCTAAATATTCAAACAAATTATATTATCATCTGAGAAGGCTCGGATTATCACAAAAGAATATATATCAAAGACCGAGCTTCAGAAAGTGAAACATGGTTCATGCTTCTTTGGTATGTGGTGTGCTCGAGTACTGGTTAACCTTTCAGGATTCCAGGAAACAGTGGTTAGGTTAAATGATTGTCAGTTAGCCCTCAATTCGCATGAAAATGGCGCTAAATATTCAATCAATCAATCAGTGGCTATATGGAAGCATCAACATTAGAGTGATATATTTACCATGTTAAACACAGATTTACTTCTACTATAAAAAATTATCTTTGCTTTTTTTCTTTTGAAAGTGGTTGGTAAAAAGAGCTATAGAGACGAGGGAGGAACTTGGAGATTTTATCAGAAGTTTTTCAGTGTCACAGTTCAATAAAAACCACAAAACTCCAGAGGTTTGTATTGCGATTTATTAAATTGATGAATACATGTAAGTGTTTGTTACATTTAATATGAGAATTATTCACAATGCTTGGTAAACAGACTTAAGACTAATAAGACTGTAGAGTGGACCCAGCTACCCCTACAAAGCTGTGAGATTTGAGCATATTGATTGGTCAGTTGCTACAGCGAAAGTTTTGTCTGTAGAACGGACCCAGCTCTCCCGGTTGGTTAAATAGCAATATTGGGAAAGCCACTTTTGAGTATGTTGATTGGTCAGTTGCTTCAGGGAAAGTATGATATTACTGTTAGGTAAGTGTTAAAGCTCTATGAATTGTTGGTAAGGTATGGAATTCCCTGCTTTTTCATTGGGGGTTTAAATAACAGACCAGATTGGGAAGATACCAAGGACTGGGATAGACTATATAACTCTTTGGTGATAATTTTTAGATACACCCTGGATTGACAATGTTTTAAAGGGAATATATCAGGATTTTTCCGAATTTGAATATTGGTTGAAAAACATTTTCCTCAATATATAATTATACTCACTGACCCTGTATTGCTAAAAGGATATCTATTTAAACATACCAAAATAACTTGGGCTATGCACCTAGGTTAGACTAAACTAGATTTCCCGCTTAAAATTGCATCATATTTTGTGGCGTATTAAATTATTTCAGTTTGATCCATTATACAGGTTTACATGTAGTAAAGATGGTTTCATCTTAAAAAAGTTGTAAGAAGATGTTGAAGGTTGTCAAGCATTATTTAAATGCTGGCTATTCTTAGGATGGGGATTTAGTTTCAAGTTTACCACTCCAATTTCAATATTATGTTGTTGTTGTTGTTGTATGGTGTTTAGCATCGCTTTCAACGATTTTTCAGTCATATTGCGACGGTGTCTACTTGAGACAGTATTCTGAGCGCTGTCACACTGGAGTATCATGCGGCAGACACATGATATGATACCCCACCCAGTCACATTATACTGACACCGGGCTGACCAGACCTAGAACTTTCCTCTAAATGCTGAGCATCAAGCGAGGAAGCTTCTAGTATTCAATATTAAGTTTGCTACGGTTTAGTGGATTTGACATATCAAACCTTTCGAATTTTATTTATTAATGATAATAGGATGATTTTTTATCTATTTTTTTTTTAAATTTTATTTTTTAAGACATTTAAAGCATATTTTCCTGATATACTCCCTTTAATGCCATTTCTGTTGTTATAACATAATCCATAAAATATATATCTTGTACATGTATTTGGCAGTTTACATTTTATAAAACAAAACCAAGTTTTGTGGTGACAAATCGCTCTAGATAATTGCATCATTGTGGTTTTGATGATGAAGGAAAGCCAAATATCTTTGTTTTACATACGTGACACCAACCAGGAGACCATGTCATTTTATGTACTACCATGCTTGGACAGTATATAACAACAGGTCAACCAAACAAAGTTTAATGATGCTTACAGTTTATACTTAACATGTAGTGTTTGAAGTAAAGTCAAACCTGTCTTAAGCAGCCAATCGAGGGAAGGAGCAAATATGGCCTTATAAGACAGGTTGTTGCCCAATACAGGTGAATTTGCACTGAAATCATAAAGATGGGATATAGTGAATGTGGCTGCTTGAGACAAGTGGTTGCTTAATAGAGGTGACCGCTTTTACAGGTTTGATCATACAATTAAGTGTCTGTTATTTATTTAAAAAAGTACACCACAGTGGCTTAGTGGAAAAATGTACATCTCATATACAGGAGATTGCAAGTTGGATCCCCAAACTGGTTATAATAAAATCTTTAATAGATGGGTGTGCTTGAGTACTTTAGGTTAACTGATCATCTGTCAGTCCTAGCTAGCATAACGATGAAGTAACATATATGTATTCAAATAAACTTGCTTGGCTCGCCATTTCAAGCATAGTTGGACAATTATTTAACACATCTTCTAACTTGAAGATACACTCAGTCTTTAAACCTTAATAATAACATCACAAATGAGATTTTTCAATTTTTGTTTCACAAGTAATCTCAGACTTCCAGGATGAGCCACAAAATGTAATATTTTAGAATAGACTCATTTGAAAAATGTTTCAACTTTGTTTTATGAAACACATTGTTGCTGTGATATGCAATACATTTTTTCTGAAAAATTATCACTGCTTATCTATCCATTAAAGTATCCTTTTAACTGTAATTTTAATTATTTTGAACCTTGTAGGACGTAGCATTTTTGGCACTAAAGGAGAAGGCCACAAATTCAGTAGGAGAGGTCAAGGTGAGTACATAATGGTCAATTTCCTTAAAGTCGTAATCATATAAGCTTTTTTTAACTAATTTCCTACACCTTTGCGAAAAATTGTGAAATGTTGTTTTTTTTGGAAATTATTAATAATCGAATAAGAATTCAGATAAATTTTAATCCAAGTAACATTTTGAATTTTCATTTTTAAACATTTGAACTTGTATATACTAGAATGTTTACCATAGAATTAGTTGCCATGAAGCATGTGTGACTGTGTTGTGATTGGTACTCAATTTATATAGGATGTGTACAAACCTGAGAGGAAGTACAAGAGACATGACGTGGACAAGTTAAATGACGAGGAGTCTCGGGTCCAGTCCACCCTGCTAGAGTATGGCCGCAGATACGGTCTCAGTAAATCTGATCAAAAAGAAAAGGTATCTTGTTTTATCTGCATCTTTGAGCAAAGAGGGTTTTTAGTAAGTGGTCCATGTTTCAGCAAAACCAAGCATATTGACAAAAGGAGAATTATTTAGGGGGTGGGGGAGCATTGTGTTAATACATGTGGGAATGTTATAATACATGGAGGAATGTTGTAATACATATAGGAATGTTATTATCCATATAGGAAGTTATAGAGATGTTCCGATGATTGATTACAAAGGTTTATCACTTGAAGCGTAGAAAATCAATCATTTGTTGTGTTTTCCACAATCAATTGTTTAAAGATAATTTCTTATTTAAGTGCTGAAACAAAAATTTGTTTGGACAGAGTATTTGAAAAAATAAAAATAATTGTACTGTTGATAATTTGTTATATGAGTGTATCCAATTATCAAAAGCAAATGTCGGTCCTGGTCACCTCAGTCAATAGCACATCAGAGTAACAATCAAGAGGTTGTAGGTTTGAATTCCTGCCAGGCCACATTCTCTGTGATGATTGATATATGACATTGCGTCTCATTGTCATTCATCTTTCACAGCTGATTTAAGTTGGAAAGTCATCAGTTGCTTGCAGATATGGGTGTGCTGGAGTACTGGTTAACCTTCCAGGTTCCCCAGAAAGAGTGATCTTCTCATCTGTTTAAATATTATGCTAACGTTTCAAACATTCAATTATTAATTTTTTTCCGAATCCGAACCCTATAATCCAAGATAAGCATTTTGTCATTTATCAGGATGATGAGAAAGCAGCCAAGAAGAAGGCGGCAGCTGCTGGGCTAGGTGGAGAAGAAGGGGAGAAAACTCTGGAAGAACTACAGGCTGAGGAAGAGGTTTGATCATTCTTGTCCTCTCAATTGATTTTTGTTTTAATTTTATATATTTTTTTGTTGGAATTTTATAAAGAGTTTAATGTTTTGACAGTGGCGCCAGTTCAGATTATCACAGCTGCTTTCATTTTTGTCTGTAATTTACTTGTATATTCAATATTAATTGTAACTTATAAAAGTAAGAATTCAGGTGAAAAAGTTCAAATGATATTTAAAACAACAACTACTTTGCAAAGCCGCGTCATATTTGACAAAAAGTGTAACAAATATTTTATTCTCGTCAGTTTTTGTTGGTATTATAGAAAAAAAAATTCAAGGAAACATCAGTTTGTATTGTTTGATAATTGTTACCTACAAGAACATACAAACCCTACAAATAATAGTCTTAATACTAGTTTCACTTTGTGATTTTTATTTTTATTTTTTTTTTCAGAAAAGAATCAACATGTTGATGAGTGGGATGTCAGCCATGGGGATACAGGAAGTAAGTTATGTAATGGTTGGCCTATGTGTTAAAAGGATAAGAGGTCAAAGGATTAAAAGGTTAACACTAAGGGGTCACAGGTGTGATCCTCAGTAAGAGCATTGTGTTCTTGCACAATACTGTGCATCCGCATTTGTCAAACACTGGTTTTACCCTGATAGAGTATTATAATTTATATTTATATAAGTTTTTAGATAATTATATTTATGCAATTGCAATATGCAAATATTAAGTTCCATTTAATTTAGGGATCACTGAAGGTCACGATTGTAAATATTTTCATATATTGCTCTCACAGTGTGTGTATAACAATGAGTAAACTATAGATGATGCCTGGGGGTAAAATGTTATAGACTAATGTACATGTATGAAATCTCGGGTTATATGTTATTGACTGTCCGAATGTAGACAAAACCTTAGGAGTTTTGTTATTGACTATAAACACCTGGATTAACATGTTATTGACTATAAACACCTGAAGTAACATGTTATAAACGCCTGGAGTAACATGTTATTGACTATAAACGCCTGAAGTAACATGTTATTGACTATAAACACCTGGAGTAACATGTTATTGACTATAGTTGCCTGGAGTAGCATGTTAATGACTATAAACGCCTGAAGTAACATGTTATTGACTATAAACACCTGGAATAACATGTTATTGACTATAAACACCTGGAGTAACATATTATTGACTATAAACACCTGAAGTAACATGTTATTGACTATAAATGCCTGGAGTAACATGTTATTGACTATAAACGCCTGAAGTAACATGTTATTGACTATAAACACCTGAAGTAACATGTTATTGACTATAAACGCATGGAGTAACATGTTATCGACTATCATAATGTAAATGAAGACTGGGTGGGGTAATATTTCTCAGATTGCTTAACAGGTGTGTGCATGTGGCAGAGCATAAACTCTCTACTGTTTGTGTGGACGTACTTGTGTTTTATATAGAAAAAATGATGATGACATGATTATGCAATTTAAAGTTTAACTAAAAATACCCTACTCTTTTTATTTATATTTGCCCGACCAAGAACATAATGTTAATTTCTTTTAGTTCACTTTACTTTATTGTCGTTTGTTATGAATATTTTATTTTTACCTTCTAATTTTATTTCTACCTTCTTTTATTGTAATGCTTGCAACTTTCTCCCAAATCCAAATGAAAAAGCCAGATTTCATTGGTTCAAATGCTGTCGTCACAATTATAGGATGGTATAAAATGAACTGAATGAATCCTGGAGTGCTTGTTTTTTAGAGCAAAGATCTACCTTATACTGGTATAAAGTTTACATTGTTTAATACTAAATTCTAATTTCACATTCCATACATGTAAATATACTTTAATACTATCAATAGTTATGGAGTACTTGTACTAGTAAATAGAAGAAGAATAAAATTAGCATTCAAAAGATGTTCACAACTTCTAAATAAGGAGTTTCATTAACTAACAGGGGTCTTCTGTCTCAGAATCAGTTACCTTTAATGGCTGAGGATGTTGGCTTGAGCCCAGCTCTTCTGTCTCAGAATCAGTTACCTTTAATGGCTGAGGATGTGGGCTTGAGCCCAGCTCAGACCAAAAACTATATATGGTTTTGCTCAGAATCATGTTGAGGTTTTCTTCACCCACTGAAACTGGTAGTCATACAAATATATAAACCCAAATCAGGTTAAAAACATGTTCATTAAGTAACAAGCATTGTGTATAATTACAGTTCATTTTGAATCATCCCTTTATGTTATACTGAATGGTTATAGCTTTTGTTTTATTGTTTTCAATCTACACTATACATACATGTTTTAATTTTGACTTGATGAAATATTTAAGTTGCTAGAACATGGAATGAAAATGATCATAATTGTTTCTCTGTTCTGATTTGGCTTCTGTAATACCAATAATTTCTTAAATTTTACTTAATTACATGAACTTAAAATCTTAACTTGATTTTAACTAGTTACTTAGTACATGTAGTATTTATTATTTAATCAATTTCAATTAAATCATATACAATTGTACTGGAGTCAGTCTAAAACAATGGCCATCTACTAGATGCTTTTCTCACATTGAAGTTTTCAAGTATTTAAGTACTTGTCAATATTTGAGGAGTCAAGTCTATTTTTTAGTGATAATACACCAGCTATGTGTCGTCTAGTGGATTCTATTTTTGATACATCTTTTTTTTCATTTGCATTGAATTGCAGTTCCAGGGTTCACTTTATACATTTAAATATCTTGATATTTTTGGGGGAAATTAGCCAAAAAACATTTCTAAGGATTTTAATTTCCTTAAAGTTGTCATATTTTATATTTAAATTTCTTATCAAAACATTTTTCTATATTTTGTAGCCAGATGATAAAATAACAAAACAAATCATGAAAACATTTTAAGTTACTCAAAATTGCATAAATAATATCAGTTTTCACAAGTTTGTATTACAGATATTATCATTTTTATGGTATCTGAATACCAAATTAAATAAAATAATGTTGACATATTAGATCTATTGAGTCTTTCAAAATGGATCAAGATTATCAAACTGTGTTTCCTGCTCTAACCAAGAATTCATTCTAATTCTAAAAACGAATGGGTTCAATATAAGAAAACAAATGGGTTCAATATAAGAAAATGAATGGGTTCAATATGAGAAAACAAATGGGTTCAACAAATGGGTTCAATATAAGAAAACGAATGGGTTCAATATAAGAAACAAATGGGTTCAATATGAGAAAACAAATGGGTTCAACAAATGGGTTCAATATAAGAAAACGAATGGGTTCAATATAAGAAAACGAATGGGTTCAATATAAGAAAACAAATGGGTTCAATATAAGAAAACAAATGGGTTCAATATAAGAAAATAAATGTAAATGTCTTTACCTTCTACTACAGATCTACATTAATACTTTCAAATTTGAGGTTGAGTCAGTGTTTGCGCTTTAATTTGTGCTTTTACATGAATTCTGAGAATTGTGTTGTGAGTATGAATTTGTTTTGAGTATGAAAAAAGTTTTAAACATTCATGGCCGAATGTGATGAAAGCCAACGCATCTTGATTTGCATGGGTTTGTGTTTACAGAAAGTTTTATTTTCGCATGCAGGGTAAACTAACAGCAAGTGGAGTTGGCTCCCTTGTTGGGATGCAGACGGCAGAAATACAACAAATAGCTTCAGAATATGCAGAACGGGTAATGAAAGTGTTATTATATTTTTTTCATTTGTTATTGGAGATTTGAAAAAAACTGTTAATACTTTTTTGTGTATTTTGTTTGGAGTACTTAAATAGTATTTTGTTTTACATTTTATTTTGCTGTCTAAATTCTAAAGTTACATGTATGCATGTATGTAGATTTTACAGAGTGAAGTAAAACGCTATGTGTAGTGTATATACCCACTTGGACCCATTGAAGATATATTTTGTGTGTGGATCCTTTGATAATATATCTTGTGTATGGATCTATGTGAATCCTTTTTTCCAAATTTTAGTGTCTTTTATTTGATCATATTGCAAGGTAGTTACATTTATTATCATTTGGACATGTACATTTTACTGATGTACATGTATGATATTCTGCCAGAACATGTATGTGCTATTTTCAGACAATTTGATATCATTAAATACATTTTTAACATTATCAGTAAGTTAACCAGAAACATAGCCATAATATTGGACACCCATCTAGAATGTGAAAGTTAGTTGAGGTAATGGTAACATTACATGCATCCAACTTCTCCCTTCATCAATACTGCCCACAATCTAGAATATGAAAGATGGTTGAGATAAATTGTAACATAACATGCATCCAACTTCTTCCTTCATCAATCCTGCCCACAATCTAGAAGTTGGTTGAGATAAATGGTAACATTACATGCATCCAATTTTTTCCTTCATCAATACTGTCCACAATCTAGAATATGAAAGTTGGTTGAGATAAAAGGTAACATTACATGCATCCGTCTTCTTCCTTCATCAATCCTGCCCACATTCTAGAATATGAAAGTTGGTTGAGATAAATGGTAACATTACATGCATCTGATTTCTTCCTTCATCAATACTGCCCACAATCTAGAATATGAAAGTTGGTTGAGATAAATGGTACCATTACATGCATCCGAATTCTTCCTTCATCAATCCTGCCCACAATCAAGAGTATGAAAGTTGGTTGAGATAAATGGTAACATTACATGTATCCGACTTCTTCCATCATCATTTTCCCCTAAATCTAGAATGTGAAAGTCGGTTGAGATAAATAGTAACAGCACATGCATCCGAATTCTTCCTTCATCAATTTTGTCCACAATCTAGAATGTGAAAGTTGGTTGAGATAAATGTCTACATTACATGCATCTGACTTCTTCCTTAATCAATCCTGCCCGCAATCTAGAATGTGAAAGTTGGTTGAGATAAATGGTAACATTACATGCATCCTACTTCTTCCTTCATCAATCCTGCCCACATTCTAGAATATGAAAGTTGGTTGAGATAAATGGTAACATTACATGCATCTGATTTCTTCCTTCATCAATACTGCCCACAATCTAGAATATGAAAGTTGGTTGAGATAAATGGTAACATTACATGCATCCGAATTCTTCCTTCATCAATCCTGCCCACAATCAAGAGTATGAAAGTTGGTTGAGATAAATGGTAACATTACATGTATCCGACTTCTTCCATCATCATTTTCCCCTAAATCTAGAATGTGAAAGTCGGTTGAGATAAATAGTAACAGCACATGCATCCGAATTCTTCCTTCATCAATTTTGTCCACAATCTAGAATGTGAAAGTTGGTTGAGATAAATGTCTACATTACATGCATCTGACTTCTTCCTTAATCAATCCTGCCCGCAATCTAGAATGTGAAAGTTGGTTGAGATAAATGGTAACATTACATGCATCCTACTTCTTCCTTCATCAATCCTGCCCACAATCTAGAATATGAAAGTTGGTTGAGATAAATGGTAACATTACATGTACTTTGTATCCGACTTCTTCCTTCATCATTTTTCCCTAAATCTAGAATGTGAAAGCTGGTTGAGATAAATGGCAACAATACATGCATCTGAGATTTCCTTCATCTTCCATTATTTATAAAACATGCTGTTATATATAGTGTATCATAAATTTAGTGCATTATATTTCATGTTTTCAAGAAGCAATTTTGTGCATCCACCACTCAAAATGTCAGTGTGTGTGTGTGGCAGGGGGGTGAGGGTAATCCATATCCGTCTGTCTTGAAATGGTTTCTACTCAATAACTTATGTATCCGTTCAATAAAATTATGAGGATTGTTTTAATTTATGCCTGCTGAATCATTGTTATGGATAGCAAGTCATATTCTTATAATGAAAAGCTTCTATCCATGCCTTATTTAATCAGGCTAACTGTAAAAAAATAAGATTGTTTTAAAACCAATATAATTTTTTTTAAAATCATTTATTCATAATCAATATCACTGTTGCAGCAAGCTGAAATAGAACAAATAGAGAAGACTGAGAGAGTGGGTGGGGCACAGCAACATAAACGTACGACAGCGGGCCTTGGTAAACAGATACAACAACATTCTTCAAAACTGGAGGAGGTAAATACATAATATCATTAATTCAGTGATTGATGTGTACAGTTACTTTGGATAATAAATTGACATGACAACCAATAATAATAAAATGTGACAATGCCATAAATGACATATTCATGACAACCCATAATAATAAAATGTGACAATGCCATAGCTCAAAGAGTAACGATTTAATGAAAAAATATGAAGATGAAAAAAATACATTTTGAACTGACTTATTTCTTTATACATGTATGTTTACTTTATACATGTATGTTTAATTCAATAAACTTTAAAATAGATCAGCACCACCAAATACAATTGAATCTCCTGTTATAATCTAGATACAAGCCAAGCACGCAGAACTTCACAAGGTCTATCAGGAAACACAGGAAAAACTAAAGCAGGTGAGCTTTCCTTAAAAATGTGTATAAACTTGTATGTATCTTTTAGTTGATATTTGCTTTAAGATCTTATTAAAAACAATTGAATTGAATTCAAATTTGATTTGATTTATTTATTGAGTTGATTATAATATAATAGACATTTGTTGTTGTTGTTGCTGTTGTTGCTGTTGTTGCTGCTGCTGCTGCTGCTGCTGCTGCTGCTGCTGCTGCTGCTGCTGCTGCTGCTGCTGCTGCTGCTGCTGCTGTTGTTGTTGAGCAAGACCAGATATTTTAGGTTGTGCAATTTATCAGTAGCTTACAACACATTTAAGATAAATTTTGAAGCAGCACAAACCATACAATTTACATTTATAGAAGGTCTCAAAAGTACTCAATTATTGTTTTATCTTTTGTGTTCCTTTTTGCTAATTTATTGTTTGTGTGGGTACTTCAGGCTCAGGAACACAGCGAGAGAATTGACAAGGAAATGGAGAAACTGACTGAGATGGAGACCACAGAAAACCAAGGGTATTGTATAAGCTTCTGCGAGTTGTGTTGAAAATTCACTGTCGTTTGGTGTGCTTGTTTTATCATGTCATCCTCATATAAAGCTCCTGCTTAATAAAAGTCATTTTATCAGACACTTACTTTTTATCAGGCTGTGTACAAAAAAAACTGGTGACTTGTATAAAGGTTACCAGTAATTTATATTTGCTGGTGTTAATGAGACACTTCTCATATAAAAAAAAAGAAGTGAATGTTCTAGTATTTGGTAAATATGGAATATACAGAAAGCTCTTTTTGCCTTAATAAGGACCTTTTCATTTGTTATTTTGAGCTTATAATTTCTTTATAAATGTTTCTAGTTGATATGAATATAAACCTGACTTTTCGAATTAGTCTATATTCAGAATTTTGGAGACCTTAGTCATTATTTGTTATGAATGTAAATCTGATGTTTTATATTTGTTTATATTCAGATTTTTGATGACCTATAAGTCATTAGTTACTACTGTATGATTGTAAAACTGATGTTTCGTAGTTGTGTTTAACCCTTTACTTCATATAGACACCTTTTGACACCTCTAATATAGACACCTTTGAACACGTGATATAGAAGGCTTTTGAATTATTTGGTGAATTATGTTTATATTAACTGACAGAGTGGAGAACAGTGCAATCTGAACACTTCCTGCACTGTTTTCAAAGGTCTTCTGTGATTGGTGTGGGAAAACCCGTATCTATGGAGTAAGGGGTTAATGCACTTTTGATGTTACATGGTTTGTTGTAAATTCAGAATTTTGTTAACCTTGAAGTCCTTAGTTGCTATGGAAACGTTAGAGCCCTTTGTTGCTATGGAAACATTGAAGTCCTTAATTGCTACGAAAACATTGAAGTCCCTGGTTGCTATGAATGCAAATTAGATATTTCATGATTTGTTGTAAATTCAGAATTCTGGAGACGCTGAAGTCCCTGGTTGCTATGAATGAGAACCTGAAGAAACAGGAACAAGAGTTTAAGGCCCACTGTAAAGAGGAGATGACAAGACTTAAGGCCAATATTGAGGCCCTGAAATCAGAAACAGACAGTGAAATGTCAGATGACAAGGTACTAGTATGACACATTTTTGTATAAATATTTATTATTAATGATAATTATAAATAATCAAGGTCCTCTGCCAAAAATGATCGACATAACCACAAATGCCCATTCAATTTAGTGAAGACATAATACACTATCACACTACATTTATACATTAAATACTTTTAAAGAGCCTCCATTTTAACTGCTCATTTTTATTTTGGGTCACCCATGGGTGTGATATTTACAGGACATCAACCTGTGAACTAAGTGATTATTTAAAGGGATATTCACGACCCATGAAACCATCAGTTGGTAATAACTGTGAGTTTTGTCTCATGCCAAGTGGTATCATATGTATGATCACCCAATGGAACTCCACAGTAGTGGAAGCCATCTACTATGACCCACTTAAATATTAGGTTGATGTACTTTTGAAAACTTGACATACATGTATATAATATATATTTATATTGGTAAAACTACACCATTATTTTTGTTACTGTTTCAGGCTAGGGCTGGTCTCATAGACAAACAGTACACTGCAGATAAGGAAAAACTACACAAGATTCGACTTTTGTTGGTAAGACAGATTTGTAACATACATGCAGAAAATAGAAAATTTTGTCTAATAAAAGTTTATAAGAAACTGTTTTAATGTTGTAATAAACTGAATAATTGGAATAAAGGAAATATTGTATTTCATGAAACAAATAAAAAGAAGAAAGAATAAAAGAGAAGGAAGAAGGAAAGAAAACAGAAAAGGAAAAGAAAAAAAGGAGTGAAAGAAAGCAAAAGAAAAAAAGAAGAAGGGAAAGAAAGAAAATGAAAGAAAGAAAGAAAGAAAGAAAGAAAGAAAGAAAGAAAAAGATGTGCATAGGATCCCAGTTATTAGTTTTTATTTCACACTTGTCCAGTATTTATCAACTTCTGGGATCATATAATATGTTGTGGTGTGTCTGTACCTTGAAGGTTTATAACCTTCTAGTTGTTTTGACACAATCTGTTGTAGAGGGTTAGTGTGGGGCATGTGTTATAAGACATTCTGTTTTATAACATCTAAACCTTTCATCTGATTATGTGTTAGTCAAGATCATTTCCACACTAGCTGATTGGTCAATGATAAAAGCACATCTTTTTGATTGGCCAATTCCATAATTATATCATTTCAAATTTAGGCAAGAAAAAACAGAGAAATTGCAGCTCTGAGAAGGAAAATAGACGAGGTGCCATCACGGGCTGAACTGAGTCAATACCAGCGGAGATTTATAGAGCTGTATAACCAAGGTAAACTTTGCAAAACCCTTCCATGGAATCTTTTGTGGGTTTTGGGTTGAGATAAGGATATTTCAATCAAGGAACAGCTGTAATTGAAATTCTCCATAAGACATTAGTATGTTTTACACAGAAAAAATACACCCAAAATCCCTGAGAATGCAACATTGGCCATTTACATTTTTAAAAATCATATCCACCCCCACCCCCCTAAAAATGTAAAGGTCTGCAATTTTAAATTGACCAAGCTACCCCTATGATGTTGACATATATTTTTAAAATCATTATACTGAAATTGTTAAATTATTTACAAATCATTTTAATATGGTTATTCCATTACAGTTGCTGGGACTCACAAGGAGACAAAACAATTCTACACCCTGTATAACACGTTGGATGATTCAAAACTCTATCTAAACAAGGAGGTATATTGGGATTTTTAACTGATTTATTTTAAAATGCTGCCCTTGACAGGAATCGAACCCAGGACCCTTCAATGGGTCTGATGCTCTACCACTAGACCACCTGCTCCAGAAAAAAAGTATATATTCAACTTCAATGAACAATGTAAATAATTTGTTAAGCACATACATTACATAAAAAATTTTCTAAGCACATCATGTTGTATACAACTTGAAAGCTTGAGCATTAGCTTTATTAGCAAAGCATACAACTTTGGATTGTAGGGACATGCTTGTGTGTGACCTTTCTTGCAAATTAACTTCTATGTGACCATGTAGAAATGAGTACATGATTCATCAAGTTTATACCATCTTTTTTATGCATGGTACTCTGACCTATGTAAAAAGTAAGGTTCACATCTGTATAATTTTATTATACCTAATGAATGTATAAGTTATAGGTGTATCACAATAAAATGATCATAATAATATTATAAGAGCTACATGTTATGGGACTGTATGAAGTCTCGATGTATCTTCTTATTTTTCATCTGCTAACAGCTTGCCAGTTATGGCGTACTTACTTTCTAATTTTACACTCTTAAACTATACATACATTCTTTGTTTCAGGTGACTCTACTCAATTCTATTTATGACAATTTTACACAGTAAGTACATTTCTGCACTGAAGGTTTCCTCAAACAGTAAAACAGAATGTCATATAATCACAACTGTATTGTTTTTAAAATAGTATACAACTTTTTTTCCATGGAAATTTCAATGTCATGTTGTTTGTATGAAAAAAATTATACCATCCTGATTATATCCAGTAACTAAAGCTAACATTTTGTTTAGAATAATAAGTGTAATGGATTTGAAATGGTCCTAAGAAAGCTGACTAGTACATGCACACAAAATTTACTTGACCAAGATGTGATAGTAGTGTACACCTAAATGTATATACTAGGAGGTTATTCTTAGACAATTATGTTTGAGGGAAAGAAGAGAATACAATAATGAAAAATTACCTCCAGGTACAGAAAAGCATTTAACAAAACTATTTTGACTAGTATCATGTTTTCCAGTCTATACATCTTTGTTAACATTAAATAAATCTTACTTTTAAAATAACCTGGCACCTTTTACATCAACATAATTACATAAGTATATACTTCAATACTGAAAATCTTAAATATAAGAAGAGCAGCCAGGTGATCATGATTTTAGACTGGTTTCAGTAAAACTGCATATGGTTTCATCAATATTGATTATATAATAGATAAGCAACCAGACTATATTTAGTTAAATAAAACTAAAGAAATTGTTGCCGTTGGTGAAACAGAAACTAGGTGAAATTGCAATTATTTTACAGGGCGATGTCATCACAATCAAATAAAGAGCAATTCCTCAAACAGTTTGAGCAGATTGTGGAAGGTGTCAAGACCAACAGATCAAAGGTTAGTTATACTGGTCCCAAACACCATCTGTATTTATGGCTGTATCAGAGTTGTGGTTTTTAAACTTTTTTATTTTACATCCATTGAAGCAAATTCTTACAAATTTAGACAAATCATGCTAAAAAATTTTCTTGAAAGAACCAGTACTAAGCGTATGCAGATAAAGTGTCTTGCTCAAGGACACTCCACATACGTGTAGCCATTGCGGAGGATCAAGCCAACAATTCTCTCCACTCCCCGATCCTTGGTCTGATACTCTACCATTGGACACCATGGCGTGGTCTAGTAATAGAGCGTATGCCTCGCATGTGGAAGGTCGTGGGTTCAATCCCCGGCCGGGTCATACCAAAGACTTTAAAAATGGTACTAGAAGCTTCCTCGCTTGACGTTCAGCATTTAGAGGAGAGTTCTAGGTCTGGTCAGCCCGGTGTCAGTATAATGTGACTGGGTGGGGTATCATATCATGTGTCTGCGGCATGATTCTCCAGTGTGACAGCGCTTAGAATACTGTCTCAAGTAGACACCATCTCGATATGACTGAAAAATTGTTGAAAGCGACGCTAAACACCAAACAACAACAACAAATCTACCACTGGACCATGCACTCCAGAGTTGTGTATTAGAACTACACAGAATTTAATTTAATTTTTCAGCTTTAAAGATAATACATGTAAAAAATGTCCCATTATAATTTAAACTTATTTATTTTACTTCAATTGTGAAACAAGTTATTAAAACAAATCACACTCAGTCTTCCTGGGTACAACCAGTACTAAGCATATGCGGAAAAAGTGTCTTGCCCAAGGTCACCATATCTGTCACATTATCACACTTATTCACTTATTTTTATGATGTATTACTTCTAGCATGTATAATAAGCCCTGATTACTAGTTCATGGATTCTGTATTGTTATAATTGTAGATTCCTATTGGTCCATTGTAACTGTTTTAGTTTTTATATACATGTAATCTAAAATGTTTAGATTGTTTATTCTTTAAGGGCTGATAAAACTTTTAGAAAGTATATTACTTTCATAACAACACTAATGGTTTAGTTTAATTGTGTATGCAATATTACTTAAAAAGACATTTATATAGGCCCCTTATTGAATGCTTTAAAAAAATAGAAGATAAAAACATATAATAGTAAGTAATCAATGTTTCGTTTACTAGTTTATTTTCATTTGTATATTTTTCCAGTTCAAATAAACAAATATTCTATGAACTGGTAGAATATAACAGGCTTAAATTTGAACTGAAAACAACTGTTTTGGAGGTTTATATTATTACTGAATGTGCTTTGAATGTAGCACTGTTTCATTGGCATATTTTAACCATTCCTGAGATTTCCTGAATATTAAAAAAAAAAAGTAACTACTGGTATTTCAGTTAAAATGGTGAAAAGCATATACTTTAACCCCCTCATCCAATGTATTCTTGGGACATATCTGAGGTTTTCAAACTCTACATTGGACCTCCCAGACTTAAATGCTAGGATCCACCTATGCTGTTAAATTCCTATATTGCCAGTTTTTAGTGTAATTTATTATATTTCAGGTTGAGCGGAAGAAACAGGAGGAGAAAATGAAAAGAGACCAACTTAATGATACGTACCTGGATCTTATAGAGAAACAACGATTGTACTTTAAAACAGTCAAAGATTTTAAAGAAGTAAGTACTGTCAAACCTGTCTTCAGCTGCCAGTCAAGGAAAGGAGCAAAATTGGCCTTTTATGACAGGTTGTTGTTTAAGGCAGGTTTTTTGCTCTGAAAGCATATAAATGAAAAATAACAAATGTGGCTGCTTATAGAGGAAGCCGCTTATACAGGTTTGACTGTACATTTTCAAAGCTTTGAAAATATAAAATTTAGAGGTCTTCTGTGGCCATGTTGTAAAAGACACTGTCTCATGTTCAGTTGCCACTCATATCTCAATGCTGTAGGTTTGAGTTTAACTCAGTTCTTGGTCCAAACACTTGGATGTGAGAAAGACGTTTTTACTACTCAGATTTTTCTTCTATCACTAAAACTGAATATGCAAGATATACATGTATTCTATCATGTGTTGAATATGGCCTTAAAACTGATTAAAAAAAACAAGAAAAAAATAACTAAGTAAAATATAATTATAACACTGCAGTGTGACAAAGCTGTGGGCATAAAACACAGACACTAATTCTCATAATAAACAGCCGGGCCCGATTAGCTCAGTCGGTTACGCGTCTGACTATCAATCCAGGGGTCGTGAGTTCGAATCCCCCGCCTGGCAACAGTCTCCGTGATGATTGATATATGACATTGTGTCTCATTATCAATCATACTACCACTGATTCAAGTGGAAAAGTTATCAGTTACTTGCGGAGATGGAGTGTGGTCGAGTACTGGTTAATCCCAGGAAACAGTGGTTAGGTTAACTGATCGTCTGTTAGCCCTCAATGGCATAAAAATGACGCTAAATATTCAATAAATCAATCAATCTTAATAAACAATCAGTAACTTTAAATGAAAGAAATGAAAGATGAACTGTAGTCACGTTTTTTTTAATTCAGTGTCATAAAATGAACAACACAAGCAATCAGACTAGTTTTGTTATACAACTTAAATAATTGTTCTAATCTAAAGACTTGTGTTCTTTATTTTAAATTTCTCACATTTAACATAATTTGTTTTTCTTTTTCAGGAATGCCGTAAAAATGAAGTGCTTTTATCTAAGATGAAAAAATAAGATGCCACGTGGTATTTAAATTACAGATCACCCAATTAAGATACTGTATTTATTTACTGAAATGTATTTCAAAGTAAATTATCTGTCTAGCAAAACATATTAACAAAGACATTATTTGAATTTTCCATATATTGATCCATGTCTCTGTAATTTTCTGTAAAATTCATGGAAGTAAGATATATTTTTAAACACAACTGCATGGTAAAGCAACTCAATGTACATGTATATTCGCTGTAAAAGGTAATAGTGTAAGTTGAAAAGAAATAAAGATTTTTTGTACATTAATGAAAAATCAAGAGTTACCTTATTAAGTGAGCAGATGCCAGAGTATGTCAAAACATTTCATTATACGACAATGTCTTGAAATATCAATCTCTGTCATACAATGTCAACAGATGTAAATAGCTGTCTTACAATGTCAAAAATCTGTCGTAGAATGTTGACAGATGTGTAGTATCAATATATTTCATATTATGCAGGCTTGTTTTATATTGCATTGGCAACAGCTGTCATGTGATATAAACAGCTCTGATGTGATATAAACAGCTGTCATGTGATATAAACAGCTGTCATGTGATATACACTGTTAAATAATGATTGTATTAATCTTGAATTGTAATAGTTCCTAAGAATAAAGATCAAAATCTGAGATATTAAAACTTTGCAATGCTTATGTTGGTGTCACTTGTGTTTTTTTTAAGAATCAAGGCCACATGTGAATAAAGATTACCTGCTATTTACTGTGAACAGCTGTCATGTATTGTGATCATGAAAGCTGATATATTCAACAACAAACATCCATGTGATGTGATTAGCCGCCATATGATGTCGGCAAAATAGTATAATTTATGATATCAACATCAGCTTCTTAATGACGTGAAAACTGCCATATAGAGTAATAAAATCTCATGTGATGTCAACAGCTTTCACATCAGCTTGAACATGACGAAAGCTGCCATGTTATGAACAGCTATTTCTCATTTATTGAATTTTTGAGCATTAGGTTCTTACTTAATATTATACTTTTACATTTTGTGAAATCAAATACAAAAAAAAAACAGTAGAACGACCCCTTGCTTATAAAATATATGTATAATCAAAGTGATTACTAAACTGTCACAAGAGAATGAAATTAAAACAGTGTGCAATAAATAAACATTATGTTATGCCTAGAAAGTGTTGTTATCTTATTGTCCATCAAAATTACAATGATTAACAGGGTTACGTATTTGTTGTATGATTAATTCAGTATTGTATGGAAATATTTATCTTTCCACTACCTTTTTTTTTTCTTTTTTGAAAAGGGTTTTAACGCCAATGTCAACAAATTTCAGGTTATATATGGCATATCCAGTTTCACTGGTGAAGGAAGATCTTAGAATATATCTTAGTACAACCACTGTCCTGTAAGTAATTGGCAATCTTTCTCACATGGAGGTTTTGAGTGAGCGTGACTCGTGTTTTTCAAAGTTAATATGTATCACTATTAGTTTTTGATTCACGGGTACCATGTTAAAATTTGAAGCCCCTTTCTGAGATGTCGTAATACATATTTCTGTAAAATGGTGAAAACCATATACTTGAATTTCCCCGGTATTTGCGCCCCAAATGATGTAGAAAAAAACTATTTCAGAAATAACTTGTGAAAACATGTACAAAGGAGTTCTATCCCTTTTTCCCCTACCTGACTGCGGTTTGAACACAAGACTTCTGGGTTGACAATTCAATGCTTAGACCACTGGACTAAGCTGTCCCCACTTATATATATATAAATATATTCTATTTTAACACCTTTATAGGTGTTAGTTAGGGAAGGAGCGTCATTCTAGTTGACCGGATGTACAATTAATTCAAACGTTCAAAATTCGTATATGCAAATATTTGTGATCAACTGAAAGTTTCTACTGGTGTATATAACATCTCAAAAATCAGTCATTTGTATCTTGATTTTTATGAGGCAAATTGCTGTTTTGAAATCCTCATTAACGTGAGGTCAGCCCATTTCAATTTGATGTTACTGTTTGAATCAACCGTTGTGGAGGATTAAGCACCTTTCTGTTACATCTTACTATCCTAAAGCTATATATGCTTGGCAGAAGCACCTTTTCGTGTTGTGTTAATATCAGTCATCATGTTACTAATGTGTATTAAATTTGGTCCAGGTCAAACTGTTCCATGTGGGTCAGGCTGTACGTGATCACTTTAGCCATGACCCCAACCTGAAAGCTTGATTAATTAAGTTAGCAGCTCCATTAAAGTCACTATGAAGTATGATTGTTCATTATCGTTCGTGATGTGGGGGCTTTATAAACTCAACACTTTAGTCAGACTGGGGGAGATTCGGACAGAGACTCGGAGAGGCAGTCTCTTACGGTTAGTCTCATACTGAGTGGGCACTCACTCTGGTCTGTCGCTTTGCACCTTGCTATCTGTTGTTAAGAATTAAAAGAACTATTTGTAAAACCACGTGTTTTGTTTTAAGTATTGCCATAGTAGTACAGCGTTCCTAACATGATTCACCGTCTTTTTCACGCACAATGGTTGTCTATTTCTGAATATAGATGTTCCTGCAAAATGTCTAGCTTTCTGTTTCTCCTTCTATACATGACATTCAAGTTCTTTTTTTCAAACTGTTGACATGTATTATTAGTAAAAGTGCTATTTTGAAGGATTGGGTCATTGGTTCCTTTACTTAGCCCGCTCACGCGGTTGTTTTCTCTTAATCGATTTCGAAAATTGCACTTTCTGGCCATACGGTGTGTTAAAAGCACACAGTATTGTTAGATGTTACATATTACATACATTGTTCCCACACCAAATCCATATTTTACATTCATGAATGTATAACCATATGAAAATCTTGATCCAAGTATCACAATCTCGATCTTCGTTTTAAAAAAAAAAAATTAACAGTTTTACTAAAACAAGCGAAGTCAGGCTAATTTTGAAACTATGAATACAATATATTTACTTCATTTGTTTTCTATCATACCGATAAAATCAGAAGAAAAGAAAACATGTGTTTCATTTATTTTTTTCATTTAAGGCCATGGCTTTGCGAATTATAACGGCCTTTCAATCATCTGCAATAGACTACAGCATTTATGTCCATTTCCACATAGGAGCCAGCACACATATTAGTGTATTCTAACTTCATATTTGCATCGTGTAGATATGTTTAGATTATACTTATTAATTTTAGCTTGACTGGGGTTCATATGGATCGCTCTCGACAAAGTTTCCTATGTAGAACCAGTACTGAGTTTTGTTTTGAGATGCCATCTAATCGAACACAACTTATGTCGTGAGCGGTCAATACTCTATCCACTGCCGAATGACAAGTAACCACTGCCGAAAGACACGGAACCACTGCCAAATGACATGGAACCACTGCCGAATGATGAGTAACCACTGTCAAATGACACGGAACCACTGCCAAATGACATGGAACCACTGCCGAATGACGAGTAACCACTGTCAAATGACACGGAACCACTGGCGAATGACAAGTAAACACTGCCGAATAACAAGTAACCACTGCCGAATAACAAGTAACCACTGCCGAATGACAAGTAACCGCTGCCGAATGACAAGTAACCGCTGCCGAATAACAAGTAACTACTGCCGAATGACAAGTAACCACTGCCGAATGACAAGTAACCGCTGCCAAATGACATGAAACCACTGTCGAATGACAAGTAACCACTGCCAAATGACAAGTAACCGCTGACAAATGACATGGAACCACTGGCGAATGACATGTAACACCAGCCGGATGACAATTAACCACTGACAATTAACCACTGCCAACTGACAATAAACCACTACCGAATGATGTATCCGCAAATAACTGACAGAACGTTTTATGTAGTATGTATACCTTCAAATGATATTCTGCGTAATTTTTGACATGTTTATTTCTGTAATTTCTGATGTCATATCGTCATATGTAATACTTTATAGCAAGAGTCTGAGCTAAGCGTTTATAATGGTTAGCAGATTGCAGAGGTGAATTGTTGGTTCCCGCTGGATAATTTTTAATTTGTTTTTTATATCAAAATATTTTTAGCACTGGCATTCAGATTAACAATGTAACCGAAAAGAAAAAATGTGAGTTCCAGTTGACAAATTATAATTATTGTATTTTAAAGAAGTTGTGCTTCCGGCGTCGGTTCGTCTATCTTTGTGTTTGTAAAGGATACTGTACTCCATGGTTATTCTCGTCCAAGGTCATTCTGCCAAACATTTTACAGAAATGTTGACTTATTATCAAGTTGGTTCTTCAGAAAGTATAGTTCGATGAATCTTAAATAACTGGCCCAAAAACTTTAGCTTTACAACTTTTGGACGAGTTTTAAAAATAAAGTGTACGCGCAAATGCTCATTTTATGGTGGAAGGGAAATAACTCTCATCTAATACGATTTATTTCCCTTACATTTTATAGCCTCGGTTTCCCTTGAAATATTTTGAAGTTCGTGAAAACATTTGGATCGCTCTTGGTGTAACTCAATAACAAGGTATCTATTATTACATATTGAAAATGGTTCGCTCAAGCTCGCTTTAAAATCTTGAGGATATAAAGTGATGAGTGAATGGCAGATGCGAATACGACTCGGGGCAGAAGTTCTGGACTCTCGTCTGATTTGTTAATTAACAACACAATTTCCAGTCATTTTTTAAACTTCAGTATCCTCTCGAACTGGCACACTCACATGACCAAAATGTCATCAAACATCAAGTCAAAACACAGCTCATAATGCTGGTCGTTTAGCTGTGCTATTATAAATTCCATGGATACGCCTCTGGAACATATTATAGTTGACCTATCATATACGTGTGCCATATTGGTGATGTGAGAGGGGGCATGGGGCATGCGATCTGATTATAGCATTTCACAGCTAAAATGTGAAAATTGCAATCTTGGTCTTCGTCTCCTCGCCTTACAACATCCAGTGCATTAAAGGGATTATATTGGCAAGTAACACAAGCATGCTGTTAATCCAGACTTTTCCTGTATACAGTGTCACAAAATAATGCCAATGTATTGACTTATAACCTTTATCTAATTGAAAGTTATCAAATAAACAGTAATTGAATATTGGCCAAAACTTTAATACGTCCCGCAATAAAGTATTGCGCAATGTTTACATTGAACTCCGTAAACTTCACGAACAATGCCCCGAAAACGAGATCGGGAACGAATGATCACGGTGTTATCCGATGATTGATCGGAAACCCGAAAGCAGTTCGTTGAAAATGGCGAATGTAAACAAAAACAAAAACGTGGCTTCAGAACCCTTATGTTTGTTATAAAGAGGTTATGCAATTAGACACTTTAGACGCGTATTTCTCTAAGTTATAAGTGTATCTTCATGCTGGGCGTGTGTATTTAGAACAGTGAATTGATGGTGTTATGCCAATATAATCCCTTTAAAAGTGAGCATTCCGAGTGTCCTTAGGATGGCGGAAAATGACCGAGTCCGTGCGATTGTTAAATGATAATAATCTGTACCTGAAATCGCTATCTTGTAACATGATCATGACAACATGTTACGTGATTAAGTCGGTGATGATTTACCCCACATATCCATAGTCTCTTTGCTACGTGGGGGGGGGGGGGGGGGGGGGGGGATGTAAATAATATATCGAGCTCAAAGTCTGGTTTGGTTATTTATTTTATATCTGTATTCATTTATACGTTTAAAAATGTCCATGTGTGCTACATAGTATCTAATATTGAATGTTTACGTGTGTTTTTCTCTCTCTCCAAGAACTGTCAATTATCAATAACTCTATATTGGTCAAGTGACCTTGAGCTTTGATCATGTACCATAAAAGGTCGGTTAGTGCCAAAATGCACAATTTAAGTCATTGAAAATGGAATGTTTTCGTTTGCTTTCTCTCTGTTTTTTTTCACTATCTTCAGTTCATTTCGTTCTGTAAAAAATCATGAAAGTTAAGAAAAGTTGTGCTTGGTGGGTACCTCAATTGAAGACTGACATGCTAAGTGGGTGCCCCACTTGTTGACTGACATGCTAGGTGGGTGCCCCACTTGTTGACTGACATGCTAGGTGGGTGCCCCACTTGTTGATTGACATGCTAGGTGGGTGCCCCACTTGTTGATTGACATGCTAGGTGGGTGCCCCACTTGTTGACTGACATGCTAGGTGGGTGCCCCACTTGTTGACTGACATGCTAGGTGGGTGTCCCACTTGTGACTGACAGCCAAAAGAAGGCACGTGTTGAATCTGCCAAAAAAATGCTTAAAATGTTCACTGAGTATAACCAAAAGCAATTTGCAAATTTTGTCACTGGTGACGAACCTTGGGGACACTATTTCGAACAAGTGCGAAAGGTTTGGAACACAATATAGGCCACAAAACATGACAGAAGGCCAGTCATTGCCAAACAGACATTGAGTGTAAAGGCGATTATTTATGCAATTGTCTTCACTGTTGAAGGTTCAGCAATACAGGTACATGTAAAGAAGGGTAAAAGTGTGACTGAAAGCTACTATCGTGATGTACCACGTGATACTAAACAAACTGAAAAAGTACTACGAAAAACGTCGCCTAGTCATTGAATTCAAACATATTCGCCTCTTGCATGACAATGCCCCAGTGCACCCCTCTGTCCTTGTCACAGATTTGTTGAAGTCTGAGAAAGTTACAGTGCTATCACACCCTACTTAATTCCCAGACCTTGCCGCATGCGACCGTTATTTCTCTTTCCCAAGTTGAAAAACTTCATCTCCGGTCGTAGATATGGGTCACGGCAGGCTTGGTTCTCGGTTCTGCCGTCAACCAGTGTGTTCATTGTATACTCCCAATCAGCCTATCGTGACGCTTTAAGTTAAAGAAATGGATCCAAAAAGTGTGTATTTCTATCCGGGGAGAGTACTTTGAGGGTATGGACTGAAGACATTAGCTATTTAGTTGGTTGTTAATGGTAAGAGGACAAATACACAATACATTTCGAAAATCCCTCGTATTTAAAAATAATAATGATTGTATAATGTGTTACAAAGAACAAATAGACAAGTCATCGGTTTGCTGGTTTAAATTAAAATACAATAACAATAGAATACAGCTTACGTTTCTAAACATCAACAAAGAAACTATTAGTAATACACAATAATAAGCACAATCGAACATTGACCTATTAACACATTAAAACCGACAGATAATGTTAAAATTATTTAATTTCAGATAATAAAACTTAAGGGCAATATATACACTGGACGATCATTGTTTAACGTCTTTATCTTGCTGATTAACACTTTCGTTTGTCTTTACACCACTAAGTGTTGATATCACACACAATAGCTTTGGAGGCGCAGGGATAGGTCCCAGTTCTGTCATTTCAAACGATCACTGTCTAAACATCTGTCACATGTGTGTTTCCATATTACAATCGACAAGTTTCGTTAAATATTAGTACGAAGCAGTTTTCGTAAAGGGAAACAAATCAAGCAGAGTATTTTGCTAGTGCGAGTTATTTCCCTTCCATTATATTCAATTTCGCGAGCTTCGGACCCGGCAATGCTCACTGTCTAAATATCTGTCACATGTGTGTTTCCGTATTACAATCGACAAAACGTGAGAACGACCGTTTCGTTAAATATTAGTACGAAGCAGTTTTCGTAAAGGGAAACAAATCAAGCAGAGTATTTTGCTAGTGCGAGTTATTCCCCTTCCATTATATTCAACTTCGCGAGCTTCGGACCCGGCAATGCTCACTGTCTAAATATCTGTCACATGTGTGTTTCCGCATTACAATCGACAAAGCATGAGAACGACCGTTCCGTTAAATATTAGTACGAAGCAGTTTTCGTAAAGGGAAACAAATCAAGCAGAGTATTTTGCTAGTGCGAGTTATTTCCCTTCCATTATATTCAACTTCGCGAGCTTCGGACGCGGCTCTGTCAAGTGCCAATGCTCACTGTCTAAAGATCTGTCACATGTGTGTTTCCACATTACAATCGACAAAAACGTGAGAACGACCGTTTCGTAAAATATTAGTACGAAGCAGTTTTCGTAAAGGGAAACAAATCAAGCAGAGTATTTTGCTAGTGCGAGTTATTTCCCTTCCATTATATTTAACTTCGCGAGCTTCGGACCCGGCAATACTCAGTCAAAATATCTGTCACATGTGTGTTTCCGCATTACAATCGACAAAACTGCGGAACGACCGTTTCGTTTAATATAAGTACGAAGCAGTTTTTACAAAGAGAAACAAATCAGTCAGAGTATTTTAATAGTGCAAGTTATTTACCTTCCATTATATTCAGCTTCACGAGCTTCATACAACGTTATACTGGGTATGTCCTTGGATAACTTATACTTTTACATACTGAAATAACTTAATCAATGCCTCTATAAAAGTTACTTCTGTAAATAAAAGTGTATTTGATGTATTATTGGGATTTAAAAATTGACGCGATTCGCAAATCGTAACAATCAGCCGGGCCTCATCTATCCCCGCGCGCCAAACGGCGTAAATCAAATAAATTAACAGAAATGTTATCAAAATATCTTAAATTAACTTGAAGAAAATTAGACTGTATTTCACTTGATGAATAACCGCGGTGGATAACAGTGACACAAGGATTTTTGTGTTTAATCATATATTTTTAAAGCGGTGAAAAGTTTCGGTTTAGAAAACGGAAATAGGACATAAATTTGCACCTTTTTAAGCGACTTGTTTGAAGTGTGTTTTTCTGTTTTAAAGGGATTGGTCAGCTCGTTAAATGGACTTTAATTTATAACTTTGTACATCCAGCTATGAAAAATGTGAAATGCACTTTGGTAACCGTCCGCTGATTACACGTTTATAATTGCGCGTTTATAATTAAGCACGCGTTGACCTATTGGACTAACACGTAAAAACTATATGTTCATCAAAACAAAATAATACCTGGTTAAGCATTTCTTAGAGATATAAATGTGGATAAACATTTACTACCTGAACTTTCGTGTACTATATAGAATGTCACGTAAATAAAACATGTACCTGAGTATTTGGATAACAAAGAAATAATTATAAATATATAATATTCATCTCTACATATTACAGGAAATGAAAATTTTGATAATTATAATTTAAAGTCTGAAACAACAAAAACAACAACAATCCTATATTTCAGAAGTGTTGTTAGAACAAAATCTATTTCAGGAGTGTGATACGTGACAACAGCAATCCTATATATTTCAGAAGTGTGACAACAACATCATCATCATCATCATCAACAACAACAATAACAACAACAAACCATCCTATATTTGACGAGTGTGATATCAACAGCAAACCATCCTATATTTCAGGAGTGTGATATCAACAACAGACCATCCTATATTTGACGAGTGTAAAATTAACAGCAAACCATCCTATATTTCAGAAGTGTGACAACAACATCATCATCATCAACAACAACAATAACAACAACAAACCATCCTATATTTGACGAGTGTGATACCAACAGCAAACCATCCTATATTTCAGGAGTGTGATATCAACAACAGACCATCCTATATTTCAGGAGTGTGAAAACAACATCATCATCATCAACAACACCAACAACAAACAAATAATCCTGTATTTCAGGAGTGTGGTGCTAGCAACAACGTTCCTATATTTCAGGAGTGTGATATCAACAACAAAAATCCTATATTTCTGGAGTGGGACAACAACAACGACTCTTTATTTGATCAGTGTGATAACAACAAAGTCAGTCCTATATTTGATCAGTGTGACATGACAGCCGTTGAGATGATCGAGTCCACACAGACTATAGTGGCATCTGTGATCTCCGTGGTCGGTATCACCATAGGGATAATACTTATTGCTGTGGCGTTACATTACAGGTAGGCACATGTCAGATTCATGTTTACATCACGATCGCAAGCACCTAAATAAAATTGAGCTTTTTAGCTCACCCGAACAAAGCTCAAGATGAGCTATTCTGATCGATTCTGTGTTCCTCGTTTGTTAATTTGTTTTTGATTGTTTGCACTGGGACATGACTTTGAACTGACCTATGCGGATTATCAATGCCAGAGTTATGGTCCTTGAATCGTCAACTTTTACACCATTGCATAGTTGACCTTGTATGGATTCCAGTATAGTATTTCATTGTGTCTTCAACAAACTGTACAGTAGTTGCATCACCACACTATATTGGATAAGTTCTTAAAATCGGATGATATACACAAAGTTGTGTCCCTTGAATCGTAAAAATGTCCTTTAATGCATTCTAGCATCTGCAGTTTTCACTTGATCCTCACCAAACTTACACAGTAGCTGTAACCTTACACTCTCGAATAATTTGTAGAGTAAGACAAATAAGAATATTTACGACCCTTAAATAATCAAAAATATATTAAATGGTCGTGTGTGAACTTAAGCACCCGTATTTTTTGCCCTCATCAAACAACTTGTATTTATATAAGTCCTTGTGATGATTTGATATACGACATTGCATCTCATTCTCTTCTCACCATATGTGTACTCGAGTACTGGTTAACCTTCCAGGATCCAAGGAATTAGTGGTTTGATTATCTGATTCCCTGTTAGCCTCTGATGACATAAAACATGATGATTAATATTTAAACAAACACAAAACAACTTATAAATATTATTATGAAATTGCCGGTGTACTGAAATAAAAAGACTCCATAGAATAATGACCCTCCGGTTGTAATATGGTGACCCTTTGTCATTACACTGTAAAATATTGGCTTCACTGGTTTTTAATGGGGTTTAACGCCATTTTCAACACATTTCATGTTATGTGTGGCATATCCAGTTTTACTGTTGGAGGAAGACCTCAGACCGACTAGAACAACTGTCCTTCCGCAAGTAACTGGAAACTTTTTGACCAAAAGTTTAAGGAGCGGGCGCAACTCAAACCTACGGCCTTAGCGGTGAGAGGTAAGTAATCTTAAGACGGCGCCTTAGACCCCTTGGCGTCACTGATATGAAAACCTTTAGCAAGACTTACATACCATGAAAAAAAAATATTTTGTTTTATAGCAACTGTTATGTTGACCTTTTGTTCGCAGAATAAATTACCTTTCTTTGTTACAGAGGTAAAATTAATATCAGAAGACTTCACCACACGAGCTAAAATGTAGTTTAAATTTACTGCATGTAAACACTTCTGTTATAAAGCGATCAACTGTTACCAATTTAAGGAATACATATATTTCATATAATGACTACAGTAATTGTGTAAAAACGTTTTATTATTTGTGTGGTTTAAACTGATTAATTTTAATTCAATTGTGAAACAAGTTATTACAACTTATACAATCCACAAAGTGTGGAAACAGCGTCTTGCTCAACTTAAGGACACCACACGTAGCTGTTGCGGAGGATCGAACCCACGACCCTCTTATCATGGATCATTCATACAGTAGGTAATTACAATTCTTGGTGATTTTTAAAATATGTATATTTCTTACATAGGAAGAGGACGACAAAACATGCACGTAAAGCGAATTCGAGGCTTGCTGCGAGATATCGTAAAACAAGAGGAAGATCAGAAACTAGCAGGCAGTCGGAAGATCGATTCAGCATCTACAAGGAGCAACCAAAAACATTTCATTTACCAAGACCGTCTGTTCGTCCAACTAAATGTGACTTGTATGACGATGAAAACTCTTATGTCGAGTTTTTCACTTCTTCCTAAAGATGGCGGCTATTTACAGACGACGCATGAAACGTCCGACATGTTTTTGGTTTTTTTAAATGACAGCTGGTTTATTCGGGAATATTTTCATTCTTTAAATGGTAAGCATATTCATAAGCTTGGGTAATATCAGTTTTAAAGACAATGTGTAGCTTGAAAGAGAATTAATGATATTTACGGAAGAATATACGGCTTGTAAAGAATTTCAAATTCGAATTTCTGCACGACGACCGTGTCATTACACAGAATCTCAAAGCAAATTACACTGAAAGTTTATCGACACCGTTTTCAGGAAGAAATAACGGGGATAGGTCACTAAGGTGGTCCACCGAAGGGTAAACAATTGGAATTTTCAGAAAAATTGTCAACAACCAGACAGTCAAATGCGTTATATTTATATATAAATGACACTTAGAAGTAAGGGTTTGAAGTTACTCACGTTGAATTGTATTTTTTTAAATATCCATTTTGAACCTTGTTGTCACCCACAAGTTATTTCTTCTTCAGCACCTATGTTTTATGTATCCCTCACAGTATTGAACTTTGTATAAAAAATATCACTTAGTCTAAGGCAAAGGAAGCAGATGGTAAAGTAGGTGAAGTGAACAAGGAACAAGATGTGTCAGAAGACCAACAAAGCTTGCCTCTGGGTGTCTAAGTCCAAAAAGGGCCATAACTGTGCCAAAATGCAATCAGGAGTTATGGTTCTTGTCTGTGTGTGTTCCATTGATGATGGTGAATACACATGCAAAGTTTCATTCACATCCAATGAGTGGTTGCATAGATATCTTAAACGCAAAAGTGAAGCCGGGGTTAATGACAATAGCTCTCCGTGGACTTCACCCCGGTGAGCTAAAAAGCAGCAAAAATAAGTCGAGCGTCGGTCAAGTGGTGCAAGGAGGAAATCTAAAAAGTGGAATCATGCGAAGGCGACAATACTCTGGTCCAGTGCAATCAGAGACTTAATTACGATAAGTAATTGAGTGGAATAGAACAAAGATGTGAAGAACACGTAAAAGGACATATAATAGATATGTCCAATATAGGTGCCAATACAGACACTGTCCTGTATAAACAATGGGGTCTCAATTTTTTTTAATTATTATAATATTTGTTAAAATTTTAACACTTCTGCATGTTTAATACAGTATATAAAGTCCGTATGTATAATTTTAATTCTTGTTTCTAATTTATATAACTAATGTTTGATTGAAATTAATAGTTTCTGTGATATTCTTTTTTTTTAGTTGTTGAATGTATATATGACATAGTGATAATAGTATAAAAATATATTGTGTATGTTGATTTTTTATAGTAACATGAAGTGATAATGTTTTAGTGTCTTGTAGGTCGAAATAAACGGCCGGATATAGAAGTTTAAATGTACATATACTTGAACTTACTTTGATGTAACTTTTACATGTGACATTCTAATAAACTATTAAAGTCTGTATAATTCTGTGATTTTCCTGACCTTTCACCTCTACATGCAGGTCAATAACAGAAAAGGGCGTGTCTTATGCTATCTATAATTTGCAGGCCATGTCATGAAAATTGCTTGATTACAGATAAAATGATTGTATCAATTGTTTGTATATATTTACTGATTGTATCAATTAATTGTTTGCATAGATTTATTGATTGTATTGTATAAATTTCGTTTATTAAATACTTCAAAAATAAAGTTACATAATGTTTTTATTTTTGTTCATTTGTTATACTCATTAATCTGTAAAATGATTTAAATTTATGTTTGTAACATTCAAAATATTGAAAAGGTTTTCACTGCATAAAGCTTCATAATAGGAACATTCCATGCATACATGGTATTCATCTTCAATTTCTCCAGCTGCACAAAGTATACAAATTCTATCTTCGTAAGCAACATTATTGTGTCTTCCAGTTTCTACATAATTTTTTGAGCTGAGCATCTAAATTTTGCAAAAGCAATTTTAAACTTTAGAGGTATTAATAAAGTAAGATATTTTTCAATATTTAAAAGAGATTTAAAGTTTTCATAATGGACAGCTTTGTGTGAATGAGAAATATCAGATCGCCAATCTTGTACAGCACAGTCAATAACATGTTTGAATAATGCAAAAAACACATTTTTATTTTCAGCATAATCTGAAATCTAGGCAAAACCAAAACCATATCTAAAATGTAAAGATTTAACATGTGTAGCCCAAGTCAGTCTACCAACATCAAGTTTTCTTAACATAATATAACATTGTTAAGGGTTTCTATTATGATTCATATTGGTAAGCCTTAACCAATACTTTATACATTTACAATAATAATTAACATACAACTGATATCTTCTGCATTCACCTAAAGAGAAAGCTTGAAACGTATTTTTATAAAGTTTAAGATATCTATTACAAAATTGGATATGAACAATTTCTATACCTAGAATTTTCATACCCCCAAATTTCTGATCCATACGTAAGAATTGGTAAGACCATCACATCAAAAAGTTTAAACAGCTCCTGATATTCAAAAGTCCCAACATTTCGCTGAAGTTTAGACATAGAAATAATAGCTTTTTTGCTAAATACTGCTAATTGGTTTTGACCAAATCAGTTTTGGTGTCATAACGAGACTCATATATTTTTAACAAGAAACAGTTTCAATCTTATTTCCATTGAATGTCCATGTTTCATTACCTTTGAGGTAGCCACCATTTCTAAAAACAATAATATTTGTTTCTTTAGATTAACAGGCATACCAGTTCTATTACAAAAATTTGAAATTACCGATACATTAATTTGCATATGCAGTTGTCTAACTGTGTCAACACAGTTGGCCAAATCGTCTGCATACAGAAGAGCAAACATATCATCAACCTCATCAGTTACATGAATTCCATGAGTAAAGCTTTGTTTTAATTCATCAATTAAATCATTTATATATAGATTAAACATGATCCTACTTAATTTACAGCCTTGTCGACAACCAATACTACATTTGAAAAACTGTGTATAGTTAGTTCTATGTGTATGTACACATGAATAAAGACAGTTATACATTGCTGAAAGTAGTTTCAGATATTTCCTACTCCTTTCCTGATTAGACTATTAAAAAGTTCAATATGGTCCATCTTGTCAAGAGCTTTGGAAAAATCTACAAATAGGCAATAAAATCATCCGCCTTTATTACTTAAATATTTTTGAATAATTGCATGTAGTGTAAATAAATTGTTTATAGTTGAGTAGTCTTTCTTGAATCCCGACTGCGCTTCATCTATTTTATTATGCATTTCATCCCAGTATGTAAGCCTATTGAACATCATTCCTGTTAATGTTTTATTTAATGTATCTATAAGTGAAATTCCACGGTAATTGTTCGGCTCGTTTAAAGATCCGGATTTATGAAAAGGACATAAAACGCTTTGCCCCCAAATAGAGGGAAAACAACTAGTTTCCAAAATTGTATAATATAATAGAACAAGAAGGCCAAGATGGCCTTATATCGCTCACCTGACTGACCTTGAGTTACCCAACTTAAGTAGATAATATAATACATGAACACTCAAAATTCCAGAAAAACGAGATGGGCAAGTAGTTAGAATTTTTATTTGTTTTGAAGATGTAACAGATGCATAGAGGTTCACCCATGGTAAATGTCAGTGAAATTACATCGAAATCAGGTCAGTAGATTCTGACAAAAAGCTTTTGAAGTTTTTACTATAGCTGCCTATATAGTAAACAAGCACCTCATTGTGAGGTCATGTTTTTTAAAAAAATCACAACGGCGTGAACAAACTAAAGGGTCACCCAAGGAACATTTCTGTGAAATTTTTTTGAAATTGATCAGGTGGTTTCTGACAAGAACATTTTTTAAGTTTTTACTAAAGCTTATATAGTAAACTAACCCCACCCCCTGGCCGCCATGTTTTTTGACAAATCACTACGGTTTGAACAAACTTGGTACAGGGTCACCCAAGGAACATTTCTGTGAAATTATTTTAAAATCGAGCCAGTAGTTTCTGACAAGAAGATTTTATTAGTTTTTACTAATTATACTTTCCCACCTCCTGGCGGCCATGTTTCTTGACGAATCAACATGGCTTGAACAAACTTGGTAGAAGGTCACCCAAGGAACATTTCTGTGAAATCATTTTAAAATCGAGCCAGTAGTTTCTGACAAGAAGATTTTTTAAGTTTTTACTATAACTTATATAGTAAACTAACCCCACCCCCTGGCCGCCATGTTTTTTGACGAATCAACATGGCTTGAACAAACTTGGTAGAGGGTCACCCAAGGAACATTTCTGTGAAATTATTTTAAAATCGAGCCAGTAGTTTCTGACAAGAACATTTTTTAAGTTCTTACTATAGCTTATATAGTAAACTAACCCCTCCCCTTGGCCACCATGTTTTTTTACCAATCAAGGTGGCTTGAACAAACTTGGTAGAGGGTCACCCAAGGATCATTTCTGTGAAATTATTTTAAAATCGAGCCAGTAGTATTTGACAAGAAGATTTTTTAAGTTTTTACTAATTATACTTGCCCCATCCCCTGGCGGCCATGTTTTTTGATGAATCAACATGGCTTGAACAAACTTGGTAGAAGGTCACCCAAGGAACATTTCTGTGAAATTATTTTAAAATCGAGCCAGTAGTTTCTGACAAGAACATTTTTTAAGTTCTTACTATAGCTTATATAGTAAACTAACCCCTCCCCTTGGCAGCCATGTTTTTTTACCAATCAAGGTGGCTTGAACAAACTTGGTAGAGGGTCACCCAAGGATCATTTCTGTGAAATTATTTTAAAATCGAGCCAGTAGTTTCTGACAAGAACATTTTTTAAGTTTTTACTAATTAAACTTGCCCCGCCCCCTAGCGGCCATGTTTTTTGACGAATCAAGCTGGCTTGAACAAACTTGGTAGAGGGTCACCCAAGGAACATTTCTGTGAAGTTATATCAAAATTGGCCCAGTGGCTTAGAGGAGAATTTGTTAGAAGCTAAAAGTTAACAACGAACGACAGACGACGGACACCAGGCAATCACAAAAGTTCACCCGAGCCGAAGGCTAAAAAGAATGGGTGCTATATCTTTGAATGTATATTTTATCATCTCCGATAATAAGCCACTAGGACCTGTACTTTTTCCTAATTTCAAACTGCTAACACTTTTTTCAAGTTCGGCAGCAGGAAAGGGATTGTTAAATATATCATCTATTGTATCATGTTCAGGTAATAGATTTTGTTGCATGTCAAAAGTAATGGAGTGATTCTCAGATAACAATTTTTTAAAGTGGATATACCACACTGATGATGAAATGTTAGTATCAGAATGTGTCTGTTTAAATCTGATTCTTTTGACAGTTTTCCAAAATAAAGATGTGTTTATCCATGACTTTATAAGTTCTTGTTTATTTTTGTTCCTCAGCTCAAGTTGTTTCTGTTTGCAAGTTTGTTTGAATTTGTTTCTAATGCCCTTGTATATTTCTATATTTGGAGTATCACCATTTAACCTAAAATTTCTTAAAGCGTTTTTTAATAGATTTTAACTGTTCGCATCCATTGTCCTACCAACATGGCCGGATTAATCTTTTATTTGTTAAGCAATAATTTAATTTAATTTTCATGGAATCAGCAGCTTTATGATATAATGTAACAATGTGATGGACAGCTTGTTCTACGTTTTGAGGTATGGTTTCTAAAATGTTATCTTTTAATTCATCAAAAGAATGTAGCCTGTTAACAAATTCGTCCCGTTTTGCAGTATCCCATTTAAACCTATCAAATTTTGGTAAGGTATTGGTAACTTCATCTCCTGTACTGTCAATATCAGCATATGATTCAGTAAAAGATACAGAAAAATGAAATGGGAAATGATCGGAGTCTGTTCTGTTACCAATCTCGAAGCACGAAACATGTGGAAATAAATCTGAGGATGCAATGACATAGTCAACAAAGCTAAGGCCATCATTTGCTGTGCAAGTATAATTACCATCTTTATCATTGTGCAATCGACCATTCAGAATATGAATTCCATATGATTTACATAGTTCAATAAGTGAATAGCCAAATGTATTACATATACAATCTTTGGAGTTTCTTTTAAAATAAAATCTATCATTTTCATATAAAACATTTTAGTCTTGAAAGATGAAATCAACATCATCATTTTCTATAGTGTCTTGAAGTGAACCACATCTTGAATTGAAATCACCAGTAAGAATCAAATCATCATTGGGAAATACACTTATAACTTATAATAGTTTTTCTTCAAAACAATTGACACCATTCAACTCTTCATTTACATTATATATAGAGGAACAAAAACTGTTACACCATCCGAATAACGACCTTAAGATGACGTCTTTTTGTTAAAACAATGATAACCAACGAGAAACTAATTAAATTCATCATGCTTTGTCCATGTTTCATTAAGTGCACATATACAGTATACCATATTACTTTAACAAATACAAAAAGTCAGCATTACATTCATATTTTTACAAACCTTGTACATTCCAAGAAATAATTTGGATATTAGATAAATCTTTGCAAGATCCTGCACATTGTGTATACAGACCTTGGCCTACTTCCTATTTATTAGCGTTGACAATGTCATTTAAATCAGTGTCAAATACACAAGTTTCGTTCTCTATAATCATTTTATCATTTAATTGATTGTATAGATAAATTGACAGTAGATGAATTGATTGTATAGCATACATGTGATATTTTCAAGACCCCAACCTGTGAATTTAGTGATTATTTTCTGTGAAGGTTTTTTAACATATATTTTAGCGTGCGAAATTCTATCATTCTTATAAAAATTTACATATGTGGATAATTGATTTAAGTATGAGCATCATTATGATGTTTAAAATTAAGACAGTGTGTAATTAAGTTACTTACAACATCTAACAGGAAAAGAAGTTTCAAAAACAAATATTTTCTTTATTTATATCATTCTTTATTTTCATGATTTATGTCATTTTTCTACTTATTTCTACATTGTTTCTTAATTGCATTTCAATTCCATACTTTTAGTTTAATTACACACACCAAGGTCCTGTATTGAAAGACTTCTTTTTATAATTCCTTGCACACTCTCTTTCTCTGCAGTTTTAAAAAGACAGTCTTGTTCAGTTTGATACTTTTTACTGATTATTGATTTTGACACTCGAAAGATTGAATAATTTTGCTATTCAAAACTGGTAGTTCTGTTGTTGGGTGGGGGATAGTGTATTTTTCTGTCTCTTCCTCAACCTGGTTCGCAGACATTACTGGTCTGGAATCATTAGCACAGCTTCACAACTGAAAAATATAAATTATCATAAAATAAATATTTGTTTTTATCTGCAATTTTTTAACTTGTGGTTTCACAGAAGCTTTTGGAAGTGACATGTTATATAACTGGTGGAGTCTGATAATAATTATTTTTATTCATAATCATTTGTAACATTAAATAGAAATAATTTATATTATTTTAATTTTCATTTTTTCCATGTTTAAGCATTTCCAGCATCCACTTCAATATGAATGTTTTTCATCCGGGTCTTGTGCATTTACCTAATATATATATACACACACCTTCCAAAACAGGCACCTTATGTCTAGTCACTGGACACAGGCACTCCAGGGATCAAAGAACACCTCATGGAATGACAAACGTTTAATAATCTTTCAAATAACAACCTGGTAGAACATAAATAAATCATCTGAGTAAATGTAATGTATAAAAAGCTTAAAAAATATGAAAAAACAAAACTTCAGAGACTGACCTACAAACACCAAACATCAATTCAATGCGTTAATAATCAATTATTTAAATACAATACAAATCTCTTCTATCTCAGTATCTGTTTACTCACCGACGATTGTTCGCAAATCCTCCATCTACCAAACACTCGTTTTCTATATGATCTGCTGAGACAAATGGATTCCTTTAAGTCATAAATAATCAATTAATACTTACTTCCACCCCCCCCCCCCCCCCCCGAGGCTTATTTTTTGGACACACTCATTCAGTTTACTCGGATTTGTTCCCCAAAACCAAAAAGAGTAAACATGCAATAAGGCGGAGGTTACTGTGAAACTCGAAAATAGCGGAAAATATACTATAGTTACATGATTGTATAGATTAACTGTTTGCATAGATTTATTGATTGTATCAATTAACTGACTGTAGATTAACTGATTGTATCAATTAACTGACTGTAGATTAACTGATTGCATAGATTTATTGATTGTATCAATTAATTGATTGTATAGATTAATCACTATAAGCAATATATAATGCACATGATAATGTTAATATTGGGACGAGATATTAATTAACCAATCTGATCACAAAGATTACCATTTACCAATAGCCTGTGAGCATCAGGATTTTTCAAAACATTAGAATTGGCTCTAAACATTTTCTTCCAATATATCATGCCTTTATATGCTCACTGACCCCATATTGCCAAAAGGATATCTATTCAAACATGCCAAAATAATATATTGAAAAGGGATTTCCTAACTTTGGCTACGTGCCTAGGCTAGACCAAAATATCTCTCTCTCTCTCTAAATATTTGAATTTGTGACATTATATGGGTTACATGATTTGTTTTGGATTTAATTTGAGCCATTGTACATTTAATACAATTTTTTTTATCTTAGAAAAAGTCCAAATGATGACGTTAGGGCCATCAAGCAGTATGGTTGTCTTTTTTTAAATTAACATTTCATTTCAAGTTTACCACTCTTAATTTAAATATTGATTTTGTCACATTTTGTGGATTTGACATTCCAAACTCTTTGGATTTTATTTATTAATGATAATGAGATGCTTTTTATCCATTTTAGAAATTATTTTATTTTGCAAGACATTTATAGCATTCCCCCACCCCCACCGATACCTTTCAGGCGTGAAAAAAAAAGGAAATATCAACTGTGTATATATAACTTTAATAGCACAAAATATTTTCACTAATAGTATATGTATATCTTTATTGATGTATTTATTTGACATTTTTTGTGAAACAAGTTCTTCTAACTTCTCAAAATCTCATTTGATGCTTTCTCCGGTAGAGCCAGTACTATGTGAGGAAAATGGCAAGGTATTGAATCCACGTCCCTCTGATCCCGAGTCTAATTCTTTTGAGTGGACTTCGCATTCTACTACAATATGTTGAACATCAGCTTTCAGTACTGGAGATTGACAGAATTCTCACACTAAAACTGTGGCATGTTAGCTTCATGCTACTTATATTTCACGGATGATAAAGAGGGTAAAAAAGCAGGAAGTGAGTCTCTGGAAGCCGCTGCCGTCATGCTAAAACTTCATCAGCATTAAATTCCATTTAAATATCAATCCAATGAGGCTGAGATCAGGAGGGATTACTCCCTGTATACCAGTCTAGTTTGTGTAATTTTAGGTCCGTGTCACAAAGCTCGGCAGTTTTTGTCAATTTTACAGATTGCAAGATTTTACATATTCTCACAGTGTCTTCTTCCACAACTTTACTGCCGGATTGTCTTCGTTCATTTTTACTATTATTTGTCACCGAGTTAGACTGTGTTACTGATGGCTCTGTTTCCATGTCAGAATCTACACCAGAATCTAGAGATGCAGTCTGTGAAGGTGCTTCAAAATCATCATCATCATCATCTTTGTCAGAGTCGTCACTACAAAGATAGTCAATTTCACTTTAGATGAAAGATTTGAGTTTAATGAAAGACTTCCAACTTTTATATCAACAATGAAGAGAATACTTTACTCCATAGATATGCGTTTTCCCGCACCAGTCACAGAAGGTCTTTGAAAACAGTGCAGGAAGAGTAACGAGCAATCTGAACACTTCCTACACTGTTTTCCACTCAGTTAATATAAACATAATTCATCCATTGCTGATATGTGGTGAATTAATGCTTTCAATATTAGAGGTGTCCAAAGGCGTCTATATGAAGTAAAGGGTTAACTAATAAATTTTCAGCCAATTTTACCATTTCGTGACAGGTACTTAACTGTCAGATACCACGACTGTGTTTATGTGAAAAAAAATTCAAACCCTTTTGTAAATTGTATTGACAAAAAGGTTTTGCTTCATAAATTTCATGCAGAGGTCAATTATATTAATGTTAATTTGTTAAGTTTTAACGACCTTGTTAACTATCTGAATCTAGAAAGGAATAATTTTCTCTACGAGGATAAACTCAAATATTCTGATCATTGAGGTTCAGAGCAGAGACACAGATGGGCTCCAACCCATGACATTGGACATGAGAGTTAAACGTTGTTTTAGACTTATTTATTTTACATCGATGGTGAAAAAAGTTCTTACAACTTTGTGAAATCACGATCAAAGTTTGCCTTGGTATTACCAGAACTATTCACAAGATAAGAAGTGTAAAAACTCACCAGAATGTAGATGTTCTCCGTAGTAATGACTGAATGAATGGTCGACATAGAACTGTCACGGATGGCTGAACATGTGGGGCAGAACTTATCACCTGGAGTGGAATAACAAATAAAACAATAACTATTTGAATGACAGGTACAATGTTTTATGAACCAATTACCAATAATTATGTGCGAAAAAATTATTTCTACATCGGTGTTAATCAGCATTTGATTGTCTGTTACTTAGTTGAGAGAATGAATGTTATATCAAAGAGATATTACAAAAAAAACACCATGTTATTGCATAAAAAGAGTACATTCAGTTACTATTAAACAGTATATACAATTACTGCCTGGTTCCCTGAATTTATCGTGTAAATGATATTATTAATTATCATCATCATTATGATGTCATTTTCAATATAAACATGTATATACACTTTATTGCTTGGTTGTTATCTGTTGTTTTTTTCATTCAGGAGAATAAGTATACTGTTTTCATTTGATAGATTATCTGACATCAGGACCAAACTGTATAAACATTGGTTAACTTTAACCAGTGGGTTAAATGATTGGTTAAGTTAAAAATCCTGTTAAAATTCTGGTATGCACTGGTATAAACTTTGGATAAATTAAACCAGTCTTTTTCCGGTTAATTTTAACCCTCCTCTACCTAGTTGGTTAACTTTTAACCAGAAATAAACAAAATGGTTGCCTTGTTATTTGACACTAGACGACCTCAACAGTTTCGATGCTTGGAATTCAATACATTGGCGTTTTTGATAAAACTATCCTTAATTATACTTTAAATATTTCTGATGAAGAAAATTTTTTAGAACGTTTTAAGGATGAAGAGCACACCATTGGTTCAATTTCACTTAATTTTCCATCGTCTGCAAAGTTGACAAAGAACAGGAATTATCCGGAACCAGAAACAAGTTAAACAATTGCATTTTTGGAAGGATTGGTTAGTTTGAGCTTGGTTTAGTTTAGACTACCTGGATAATCTAACCACTTAGTTAACCCATTTTATACAACAGATTAACCAATTTGGTTAGCTAACCAGTTTGGACAAAATTTAACCCAGGGTTAAGAGTTAACCAAAAGAAAAGTTAATCAGTGTTTATACAATGGATCTGGATATTTATTAGTGATAAAAGATGCAAAACGGCAACATGTCTGTGTGAATAAATATTACTATTAAAATTTATTTTATGATAATTGTTTTATGATAAAAAATAATTCCATGCCCTTCATAATGTTAATATGACATCTACAATGAAACACCCCTAAAAAATATAATGTTAGTGGCAAAAAATTATCTGTATAGTTTCTTTAAAATCATAAAGTGAAGTAACATACCTCCTTTAAGTATTTTTCTTCTGGTTCCTTAGCAACGGTACCTTGGTTGACCCTCGATCCTGATTTGTTGGCGTGTCCACTCATCAGCAGGCTCAAAGCAGTCTGTGGCAGGTTTTGTTGAAATGATACCTGGAGAACGTAGACAGAATATAAAAGTATTCTACCTGTATCAAGTGTTAATATTACAATCTGGCTTCTGTTTCTACACTTTTTACAGCTTTACTTAAATACATGTACATAAAATCTTAACTGAAATATGACTGGTTACTAAATATTATTTAAAATACGTATGTAACAATAAACAGTATCCTTGCATACTTTTTTATCATACCAATAACACTGATGATATCAAAGAAAATTTTAAATTGTCATAACTGACAAATATGCCAAACAGGATGCTTTTCTACTATTAACCAGAGTTTTAATGCCATTTCCAACACATTTAAGGTTAAACATGTATGTGGCAAGTCCAGTTTTATTGGTGGATGAAGACCTCAGATTGAACCTTAGTAGAAAGAACCAGTGTCCTTCCACAAGAAACTGGCAAACTTTCTCACATTAAGTTTTTGAATTGAGCAGGACTCGAACCTAAGACAACGGTGATAAGCAAGTGATCTTGAGACGGTGCTTTAGACCTATGGAAATTAAGGGTCTGTATACATAATAGGGTATCTTTATGTCATATTTGCATCATGTAGATATACAAGTTTATTGAAAAAATATTAGAATTGCTGCGCTCTATATTGCTGAAGTGAGAAATACTTACCACATCATTAATGCTTTTTGACTCTCTTTTGTCTGATTCTATGGTAACCACAAGGAGTTCCTGATCAGTGTTCATGAAGTATAACTCTGAATGACTCTGCCAGGACAGAGTTGTCTTTTCATAAACATTCTTCTTTGAATGAGGAATAAACACTGCACTTTTCACATCACTTCTACTGGTAGCAATATGCGAAAACACTGGTGATGGATCAGATGGACGAAAAACAAACACTGAAATAAAAATATATGTGTACATGCAAAACGGACATGTCAATGGGGCAGGAATTGACCTGGGGTGAGAACGGCTATTGCTCCGCCCACTGGCTACTTGGCCATGTTCGTCCAAGTAAATACAATGTAGTGTTTACCTAGACATCATCAGCTTACCTAAGGAAAATGGTGACACTGGAATCAATATGAATTGCTGATTGGATTAATGATTTATTTGATTGACAGCCCGTGTCAGTTGAAATATCGTTATTGTCTGCATTATAAGAAAAACAAATTTTTTCTAGTAGTTATTAAATGTAAAATTAAAGAATCTATACATCATGTTAGGTAAAGCAATGCTAGTATCAGAGAGAGACATGCTTGCATAGCAGCTTGTACCTATTTTTACACAACAGGCCAATTCATTATTATGAATCAATTTAATCGGCCAATCATAACCAAGCACTAAGTGAGGTGGGGCTTTTTAACATGCAACCTATCAAAACAAAAAGGTCAAAACAGTGCAGTTGGATGCTTTTTTCTGTGATATTGCCATTTTAAGAAACAATGTTGGCATATAAAATGCAGAATTTTATGAAAGGTGCAGATGATACACAAATCAAACAAAGAGAGTCCAGGGTTGCCATAAATAATTGGCATGATCTACTACTGACCCCCAGAGATCAATTAGTATGACTTATTATTGACCCTATGAGGTCAATAGCTACATTTGAGTTTATTTCGTGTTGTATAGGTTCACTTGAGTGGTGGATTTTTTTTAACAAGTTTTTATCAAATGTCTTCATTCTTAAGATTTCATGTATATCATATTTTTTTTAAATTTTTAAAAAATCACAATTTTAAGGGAAGGGACCTTGTTTGAAATAAGCGCATTTGTTGCTTTAATGGGTTATCCCAGGTTATAAGATCTTTAATTTTTAGATGATTACTATAATTATTTATTTTCCTTATTTATTTTTCTTGATTTATTATCATGATGTTTTTTTATCATCATGATATACAATGTATTATGTGGTATAATGATCTTATATACTGGAATAAATTTGAATTGAATTGAAATGAGTTTTTTTACATCATTGTGAAACAAGTCATTACAACTTCAGACAAACCAAACTTGAAGGCTTTCTCATTAGAATGTGGTTGCATTCTCACTCATAATGCTTTGTTCACCAAAAATGCATTAACCCTTTACCCCATAAATATGCATTTTCCCGCACCAATCACAGAAGGCCTTTGAAAACAGTGCAGGAAGAGTTCAGATTGCTCGCAACGGTGTTCAATGTAAATATTGCGCCATACTTTATTGCGGGACATATTAAAGTTTTGGCCAATATTCAATAACTGTTAATTTGATAACTTTCAAGTAAATAAAGGTTATACATGTACGTCAATACATAAGCACTATTTTGTGCACACTGTATACAGGAAAAGTCTGGATTAACAGCGTATTTGTGTTACTTGCCAATATAATCCCTTTAACAGTAAATTAAGGCAAGAGGCAAAAATAACATAAAAAAAGACATTTTATTGAAAAAAAGGGAAACTTTTCCAAAAAGGTGCTTTACAATGGCTAAAGTATATCAAAGAATTGATATTTTTGTAAACTACATAATCAAAGGGTATTTACTCTTTTTTATCATTTTAATTTTGTCACCAAGAGTACACAAAATGTAATAAACTTTATGTCGACTACTCTTCCTGAATTATCCCTACCAAGGGGTAGATAACTGGGGATCCTAACAGAATTATTCCTATATGGGGCAGATAGTTGGGGCCCTATTAATAGAATTATCTCTACCAGGGGGCAGACAGTTGGGACCCTAACAGAAATATCCCTACCAGGGGCAGATAGTTGGGACCCTAACAGAAATATCCCTACCAGGGGGCAGATAGTTGGGGCCTGAATAGAACTATGTATAATTTTACTTACAATCTGTACTGCCAGTGAAAGCTGCCATGATATCCGTCTCCGGGTCTTTGGTTAAACAGCTGATGGAAATATCAACACTCCAGTAAACTACAGAAAAAGAACACACACAGTTTTAATATCAAAATGATAACTTCAGTCTCATACAAAACTCACTGATCTACCATTATTTAGTATCAATTAGAATCATAGAGTAAATTTTTTTTTTTATTATTTATAAAATATAGACCAAATAAACAGACAGATGGAGTCCTCCACGACTGAGTGTTCTAATGCTTCATCTAAAGATGATGTCATGGGTTCAGCTCATTCCAAACACTTCATGTGAGTACACTGGACATTGGTTCAACTCATATTCATGCACCTGATGTCGTCATCCACCAATAAAACTGGATGACAAATATAGCCTGTAATCTGCTGAAAATTAAACAAAATAATGGTAGCAGACAGACTGGTATACAGATTTCATGATAAAATTAAATTACCTGCTCGGGATATGAGATTCCACACAGTCAGCATTTTGTCTGTACAACTAACCAAGTATTGGCTACAATCATGGCTGCCGAATATTACACTTCTGAAATACAGTTATACACTTAAATAAATATATATATATATATATAAGTGTGCAAGAAAAGGAATCATTCACGGCTCAATAGAAAATACCGTCCCTTCATTTAATTGTAATTGTGTGATTGAGGCTCTCTATCCAAACTGTAAACCCATGTATGATCCCCACAATGCAACATCATTATATATTCACCTTTTCTTGCACACCAGATAAGGATATCTACATTTTTACCAGTGTTAGATATTTCTATCTCACCCTAGAAATAAAATTCTCGCACTGTGACGTTTGAACCATCTCGATGGCGTAACATATACTATATATGATGTAAATCATATAATTAAACGTCTTGAAAGCAGTCGTAAAATCCATAATTATAAACTGAATTAAAATATTATTTTAGATGTTTGGTATGCAACAAAAGAATCATTCACAACATTTTTGGTTAAGATAGAAATTTTCGTTCTCGTTCCTACCAAAACAGTTATCCACCCCCCACCAGAGATGCATTTTCTATCCAAACCTCAAACCCATGTAAGATTCTTACAATCTCATACCCTCAAATGTGATCATGATATCCTTGTGTTGTGGGCAAGAAAACATAAATATGCTTCAGGAAGACTAGGCAGATGGTGCTGCCTACTGAACAACCCTGGTAGTAGATATTTTCTTACTTTACTGGCTCTGGATTCACATTATTAAGAAATGTTTCTTTCAAGAGATTATCCTCTGGATCCCACAAAGTGATACAGGAACCAAATACAACTGCCAGCAGGGAACCATCTTCAGAGAACGCTGTGTCACCAGCAGGAAGGTCACGATAGAAACCCACAGATTCACATGTCCATTTACTATTTGATCCTACAAAATATAATATTGAATGTATTTTACATTTACATTCAAAGATTATTTTTATATGCGTTTTTTTCATAATACTCTGTTTTATGAAAAAACATACCAGAGTTCTATTGTACCTTAATTTTGTATAACTAATTTCCTTGTAGGTTATAAGTCTTGTATTACAGTCAAATCCAAATTGATTTTATATTAATTTGGTATTGGTATCAAACTGCACACAAATATTTAACGATTAAGATCAGACCACCTGTACAGAAATCATATATCATACATGTACATGTATGCAGTGTGTGCGTGACAGTCCGCTGCCAAGACCCGTAATGTAGAGGTTTTAGTGTATGTTAACCCTTTACTCAATAGATACGCGTTTTCCCGCACCAATCACAGAAGACCTTTGAAAACAGTGCAGGAATAGTTCAGATTGCTTGTAACTAGCAATCTGAACCCTTCATGCACTGTTTTCCACTCTGTCAGGTAATATATAATAATTCACCCAATAATTCAAAATCCTTCTATATTAGGTGTCCAAAGGCGTCTATATGAAGTAAAGGGTTAAAGGACTTGGGATGGTTTCCTCTCCAGATGGTGTACATGTAAGACAATAGACAGATCAGTGTCCAGTATTTGTCATTCAACTAGAAACAGAGTTATGAGTCTTAGATATACCAGTCTTAGAAGTATATTCTATGGTCCTAGGTTGCCAAGTGGTCTAAGGCGCTATTGTCTACTGACCCCTTATCTTACCACTGAGGTCATGGGCTCAAGTCGAGCTTTATTAAAAAACAATTATGTAAGAAAGTTTGCCAGTTATTTGCAGAAGGTTGGTGGTTTTACTCAGAATCTCTATGAGGTCTTCCTTTACCAATAAATATACAACCTGTCATGTGTTATAAAAGGTGTTAAAAATGTCTTCTAAATATTGAAATTCAAGCCAGGAAACAATATGATATGACCTGGCAGCTGGAGAGAACCAACCCCACAACCTCTTTCATGCGAGGTAGACGTTCTATAACTGACAGTCACAGTAGTTAATAAAGTCATTCTTTTAACATAATACACTTTATAGGTTGATTCAAAATTTTATCATCTTATGTCTTGCTTTTTCCTCTCAGCAAGATTTAGAACACTGGCACAGTAATGATGATAAATCAAACAAATTAAAACCTGTGGATTGAACATGGTGTAATTTTTATCATTAAAACTATTTATTTTTTTAGTGACAAATTGGTTTTACATGTCATGAATAGGGCTTAAACAAATGAAAGAGGAGAATGTCAAATTTGCAAAGGATTTTCACAATTGCTTAATATTTTTACAATTAAAATATTATTTGATAATTCATATGGCTTCAATCACTGTTTCACTTGTAAAGCTTTATATCAGAATAAATGGGTCATTCATCATGTCTAAAAATACAATGTATTCTTTGTTATAAATTGCCTATTGTACAGTACAACAAATAAGCACGTTAATTAAGAAAGAATAATCAAACTTTAACATTTGAGCCTTTAAACATCTGTCATGACTCACTGTAAATATCCGTGTCATCCACCAGCATCCAAACTTTAAACTTTCCTTCTGAGCTGGAAGTGACCACCATGTGCTCTGTTCCGGGAGAAGATATGAGGGACAGGGGACGCACTGTCAAAGAATCTATTTTCTCAATGTGAGCCATTTCTACAGTGGTGTTCAGTATGTAACTGCAGAAGTAAAACAGATATTATGTATTACATATACATATATAATTCAACTAAAAACATTCAACATCGCACATATTTTGTCTCTTTCCATTTCAAATACATCAAAACACATTTCACAAATTGACTTAATAATACATTTATAGCATACTTCATATGATAAAAATATACATGTACATATATTTGAAGTCTAAACTGTAATATAAAAAGCCACAAGATGGCGCTGTGGCAGGTTTTATATAATTCTATACATGATTCAAATCAGAGAACCCTTTTTCAAAATTTCAAAGTCATGACTGCATTGTTTTGTTATAATTCATAGATTGTCGATACATTTAATTGGCAAAAAGATATTTTCCTGTTATATGCAGTTTGAAAAAAACAACAACTGCAACTGCCAAAAATTTTAAATTCTAGAGAGGAGCACCCTAAATTGTAAACATTTCATCTGACCCTAAGGCTGGGATATAAAGATGAAAAACGCCCGAACTTAAATAAAAAAGGACTGAACTTTAGTCAATAATAAACCTAATTCAATTTATTTGAAAATAAATGACCACTGCATTTTTAGCTATTTACAGTTGGCTGCACATTTTTTGTGAAGAAGTTATAATGCAAATTTAACTAAGTCTGGCTGGAAATTGCATTTTAATCAAGTCTGGTTAGAAAACATTTTATTTTTTAAGCTAGGTTCCATTACTAGTGTGTTATAACAGATCTGCTTAGGCTTGTAGTAATGTATGCACTTATAGCAGGCCCTAATGTTAACACTACTTGTTCATTTTGGCTTGACTGAAAAAAAAGATCAGCATTGATATGAATCGCTCTCAAATCTGTTGATATTGAGAGTTTTTGAGATGTTTAACTTCATGAAGTGCAGACCTTGGAAAATCCTAGAAACTGAAATATGAGAACTGACAAACCTCTGCTTTTCCTCGAGGAACCTCCAAAACTTGAGTCGTATTTCAGGGGACATAACTCCATCATTCCAATATTCAGTGGTGATCAACCAGCATCCAGATGTGTCAAAGGCAGCATGTGTTACCTCGGTAACTGTCAATGGTTTGTCCATGTTTTCTGGAGATATGTAGTTCTGTCCAACAATATCAAGCTGCAATAGATACCACAACATTACACATCAATGATTAAAATAAAACAAATTACAAACCCTAAACCCTAGACACTTAAATACCTATTTGTGTGTGAGGACAGACAGACCAATCAACAAAGAGACAGACCAGCAAGACAGATAATAATATATAAAAAAACTTGCATTAAATAACTGCCTGTCATCATGCACGCTGTAAAACTGTACATGTCCTGGCTTGCCATTCATCACTAGTGCCTGTGTTCGAGGATCACACACAAGTCCTGTGGGAACAGGATCTGTACGCCGAGTCTCTTGGTGGCCCCGTGTCAACCCCTGATAGACTTGCTGTATACTGAAGCTACTTGTTATTATGTGGATCACTGAAAGAAAATATATAACATAGTCTTTAATACTTTTACAAGTTTTATCAGAATTTTAGATTTAGTCATTGCCTATACATGTAGTGTCCCATTTTATGGCTCAGGCAATATACATTAATGGCAGATAGGTGTTCGTAGTATGATATCATAGTATCCAAAATTTAATTTTACATACTTTTGCAAAAGATTAAACGTGTATGTGTAGTTAAAGATAAAGATAGATTGATTGAATATTTAGCATAATTTTTGTGCCATTGAGGGTTAACAGATGATCAGTAAATCTAACCACTCTCTTGGGATCCTGAAAGGTTTACCAGTACTCTAGCACGCCCCATCTCCGCAAGTAACTGATAACTTTCCCACTTAAATCAGCAGTGAAAGACAAATGATAATGCAACACAATGTCATATATCATTCATCAAGGAGACTGTTGCCGGGCAGGGATTTAAAATCATGATCCCTCGATTGAGTCAGACGCGTAACCGACTAAGCTAATTGGGCCCAGCTTGTAGTTGTAAAAATACATAATACAACAGTATATTTTTTGAAAATGTTTTCATATGTACCTTTTAAGTAATTTGACATCTTGACATAAATTTTCTTTATAATTTATGATTTGAACTTTTTCAGACAATAAATGTTAATTTATTTCTTTATCAACAGCAGAACAGTGAATAATGTTGGGCGTTCATGCCAGAGATAGATCGTTAATCCCAGGATGGCCTTTTAAAAAACAACTTTAATTACTGGTTCTACCAAAGTTATGGACTTGAGAGGGTTCATATAAACTCTAAGCTTACTTGACAAGTATAAACTAATTGAATTTTTAACATGCATAAGACTAGTTTAAATTAGATCAAATTATAATAAATTTTTACTTGTTCATTTGCAAATATGAATATACACTAACTGCACCAACAATTCCTTATGTAACCTTCTGCAGTACATAACTAACATTTTACAGCAGTGTCATTCCTAATGAATTACCAAGATAAATAGAATCTTTTACGAATTTTTTTTTTTTATATCATAGATTTCACTTTCATCCATATCTAACTGAACATATGGACGTCATCAATGCCGTAATATATAGCGTCCGACGTCATTATGTAAACAAATAGGAATTGTTGAGAATGTAAAAGTCTTTGAATTTGAGAATTGGAAAGAAGTTATTCGATAATAATTAAATGTCACTTTTTATATATACAAAACGTACCAAATATTTTATTCAACTGTTGTTTTCTATTATTGAAAAAAAATGTCCTTGTTGTTTAGAAATGAGTTCTTGTGACACCCAATTCACAATTAACTCAGAGTTATATGTCAGTAACAGAAGACAATGGTTGACATAACAATATATAAACAGTTGACTTGCACTGACTATTACCATGAAACAAAAAAATATGAAAATTTATCAAAATGAATATATTAAAAGTTCACAGAATGCAAAACTTTAGTTACCGTTATCATCATGACACGTAGCATACAAGAGGTTATCCCGTGAGCAGACGACATGGTTTATTGGAGCACCAAGACGAGGCAGGTAGTCACGGAGACGCGACTCCTGATGCCACTTGACTAGAACACACTCATGCCCGCCACTCATTAAATAGGAACCTGAATAATGTATTACAAAACATATCTATTATAACTATGATGGCTAGCATGAGCAACATTGGTAACTTTAAATATGGTTTTAGCCTGTAGTGTGGTCTAGTGGTAGAGCATCTGCCTTGCATGCGGAAGGTCATGGGTTCCATCCCCGACATGACCATACAAAAAACTTTAAAAACGGTACCAGAAGCTTCCTCGCTTGACGCTCGGCATTTAGATAGGTCTGGTTGGCCCCGTGTCAGTATAATATGACTGGGTGGGGTATCATACCATGTGTATACAGCATGAACCTCCAGTGTGACAGCACTCAGAATACTGTCTCAAGTAGACACCGTCGCGATATGACTGAAAAATTGTTGAAAGCGATGCTAAAGACCATACAACAAATATGGTTTGAAGAAAATATTCTGTTACTACTCTTGAATGTGTGTAAAGAAGATAAACATTTGTAATCATGTATCTGTGATAATAGTGAGTTTAAATACATGTCTTTGAAGATAAACAGCAATATTTTGCACCAACTATGATCCAGATAGCCACAATTTATACTAAATATTACAATTATACCAGGTATTTATTGAATAAAAGGGTAGAGAATACTGCTTATGCCACTTTAAACCATGCTTATTTGGCACCATGGAACCAAACTGGGGATAATTATTTAACCACAATAATAAAACAAGACAAAATTGAAAAAATTTGGTGGAAACAATAAAATGATCATTATTCAATAAGAACAAGTACCAAAATTCAGTTACAGGTACATAATTCTTTGATAAACCAGGGATGGAAAATTCTACTTGTCCGCTTGCCATGACGAGTGAACATTTGGTCAGGACGAGTAGGATTTAAGAAACTGGCCTTAATATTTCTTTGATTTTAAGCATTCAATAATAAAATTGTCGGAAGGGAAGATGAGTAGCTTTTTTAAGAAATTTAAAGCCCTGTTAAACCATGAAATGCATCTATTAAAATACAGACATTATTATCTTTATTTTACAGGTAGCTAGTTATCGAGTATAAATAATAGTCCCTGGACTCCATTTTTTTAATGAATGGAAGGATGGACACTTTTCCCTTCTCATTCTTCAAATGGCAGCGGCATAAAAACTTTTTCATGTTTAAGAAACATTTTACCTTATCCTCAACATCACGGATACTAAATATACATACATGGAATACACCAGAAAGTTGTATTTTCTTTAATTGTACAAATATTGCACCAGACTCAACGCTGTGCGAGGCCTAGATATGGTTTCAGTTCTGAAAACAGTGCGAGAATAATGTAATATAAGTACCGTCCTGGGTGTAGCACAGATCTATGACAGGGAGGGCATGCCAATGTAACTGTGTCTTTACTGCTGTGTCTCGCTGTAGAAATTTGTACCAGAGGTAAATGTTACCATCACTACTACCGGTGGCAATACATTTGTTCACCGGATGGCACGCCACGCATGTCAGTTCCTGGCCTCTGTCTATACTGTGTCTGTAAATTAAAACAATTTTCAGCTGGATTGCATCCAAACTGTAGAAGATTAAGTTGCACTATTATATATATATATATATATACATAATAGTGCATAATAGGGTAACTTAATCTTCTATATATATCATACACATCTATGTACATGCAGTTATTATTCACAGCTATGTAGTCAAACACATAAAAAGGGGTAGAAATCCTGGAGAAATAATCTGATTGAAATGCTGTGACCATATGTGCATGCCTTCTTCACATTAATGATTATCTTTAATCTTCAAATAAATTCCATCAAAAGTTCAAACAATAAGACGTAGTCATGAACATCCCCCGCCATGGGGTTATTTTATGTTTAAAGTTCTCTACTAGACTGGAAAAAGAGAATTTCATCATTTTGGCTATTTGTTTTCATAGTTATAGAAAAAGTATTTAAAAAAGAAAACTCTCTCAAAGCAAAAGGCGCTACTAGATTACCAGGTTGACATGTGTACAAGATTTCTTGAAGATACACACATGTATCTTTTTGTACGAGATTTGAGTTGTGCTCCAGAAACAGAGAATATCAACTATTTGTTCCCACAGTTATAGAAAAATATTGAAAATGAAACCTCACTCAAAGGAAAGCAACATTACCAGTTTAATATGTGTAATTGAAAAGTTATCTTGAACCATATTAGAGTTATGCACTGAGAATGCTTACAGACACATATACGGTGCCCAATTTAATATCCCCTGCAAAATTGTGTTGCAGGGCATAATATAGGATGTGTTTGTTTGAGATATGTCATGGGAACCATCACACTCCCGTTATAACACAGAAGCCGAGATCCACGGAATGAAATTGCGATATACACAGAATCACTTATAAAAGTGCACTGCGCTACACCATTTGGCAATACTGGTTCTGGTCAAAGTACCGTAAACAATGTGTGATAAATCAACAGACCGCTGTTTGTCAGCGTAAATCAATTAAAAGCAATGTTGTTTATAACAATAATAAGTTGTATTCATGTCAGTCTGAATTATCAAGGTGTAACAGATACACAAATACACTGTCACAGTTTGAAAAAAAAAGTAACAAAGTAAACAAACTCTCGAACACACAAGGTTTTCGATCAATCCATCAATTATTATGCTGTTTTTTTTTTATAAATCTCGTTGAAAATATAAATTTTAAATTCAGGAGCCATAGAAAAACAACGTTATAACGAGTTTCGCGTTTTATCGAACTGTGTGATAATGGGACTCTAGTGTACTATAACCACCTGTTTATCTTCGAAAAGGCAGGAGACAATTAAAGCATTATTTTAAGTGTTTTCCCTATTCCAATATAACACATTTCTTACCTGACTTCACGACTGCCTGGAGTATGATCTCTAACCTTCATAGCATTGCCAGAAACCATCACACAATATTGACCCTGAAATTGGTTTGACTTTCTTCAAATAGCAATCAACTGAAAGTCCACTATATTGTACATTATTTCATAGGTATATTATTAAAATCTTTATAAGTCAACTGGATAAAATAATATACTTATAATAATAACAAATTGCAAATAATTCAAGTCACATACAGCAAATTATTTAATATTGAAAATCACAGCTGAAATAGATAAATACCTAATTTAATTGAAAGGTATTTATTTTACTTTGATTGTGAAACTAGTTATTACTTATGCCAATCACACGTGAAGTCTTCCTAGATAGAACTAGTACTAAGCACATGCAGATAAAGTGTCTGGCTCAAGGACACCACACACAACCATAGTGGAGGATCAAACCCACGACCCTCCAATCATGGGTCTGATGCTCTACCACTAGACGACACACTCTACACATATTTGGTGATTTTATTACCATAATAAAACAGTTTCACAAATTGAATCAACTCTATAAGCTATGAATCAACGGAACTGAGTGTCTTGTGATGAGTTGTAAAATACACCACTTTTCAAAAACTTTGTGAGAAAGCTTGCCAGTTACTTACTGAAGGATGGTGGTTCTACTCAGATTCATTCTGAGGTTTCCCTCCACCAATAAAACTGGATATGTCAAATATATAATGTCATTTGTAAAAAATTCTGTTAAACCCGATTATAAAAATACAAGAATTGCAATATGGTAAATACAGCAATTTTGCAAGGGCAATAACTCTGCATTGAATTAAACCAATGTCATGCACATCTACACTTCATGTTGATCATGTATACGCAAAATTTCAAATCAGTTGCCTGAAAACTGTGGAAGTAGTTTGCTCCAAATTAAAACTAAAGGAAGGGCAATAATTTTGCATGTAATTAAGTCGGCTTCACAAACTTTTCATAATGCACATCAACACAGGACTCTTATATAAAACATGTACTTTAGGAATAAAATTAAGAAATGTTTTGTCATGGATGTATATGAATGATGACTCTGGGTTTCCATATAAATGTTGAAGACAACTTAACATAATAATTCATACATAAATGTCACAAGCTATGTAGTGTTGCGATACAAACCCTAACTATCATCTAATTTAAACTTGGCAGTTGCCTTTATAAATATAGGTTTTCACTTACCTTTGGTCCGACAGCTGTCCTGCGGCTGTCACTGAGACATTTTGTCAACAATGTTTCTTTCTGACCCTTTGAGGATAGGGGCTTCCTAACGAGATCACATCCTGAAAATGAATGAAAAAATTGGATATTTACAGCATACCAACGTTTATTATAATGTCAACAAAAGATTCCAGACTCTATCTCCATGAGTATAAACAATATATCAACCTAAAGATTTAAGTCCAAAACATAACTAGCAAATATGCTGAATGAACCTTGATACAAGAATAGCAGATACTGAGCAAATTCTATCCAATACTCAACGTATTGCCTCTTATATCATATACTCCGCAGCAGAGATCAACAGTTTGTGTCGTTTTCTCACTTTTTTCAAAACAGTATTTCAGTTGTCTAATGACAGATGGTACATCAAATCATTGTTCCTTAAATCCACTAGATACTTTACTAGTGCTAAACACACCTCAGTCACTGACTTCTTCCCCACACATTCAAAGATGGGATATTCATGGCCATAGAATAAATTCAATGACAAATCATCACAGAGAATGTGGCCAGGTGGGATTCAAACACATGACTCCTGGAATAACAGACCTGTGCATAACTGACTTAGTTGGCCCTGGCAGAGATCAACAGTTATCCTATTTTGACTGGGACCTCATGACCGTGTGGATCCTGGCTGGGACCTCATGACCGTGTGGGTCCTGACTGGGACCTCATGAGTTACAACCTGAGAAATTGCAGTAAAAAGACAAAATGTGTTTGAGGTTCTGAAGCTCTTAAGAGAATGTTTTTGCTGTTTGTTTGCAGCAGCAGGGTTTTTAATTAGTTATATATGATAAAGTATCTGGGTTCAGAGATGTCAAATATTCCTATTTATGGTTCTAAAAGCAGATTATAAGCCCATGCATAAACTATCAAAAAGGGGGATGATAGAAGTTCATATTTTGTATTCTTGCTTTTCAGTTTCAGTTTTAGATTTTGTATTGTATCCTAAATTTAGCCAACAAAAAGATACTTCTTATAAATGGTGAATGATGCAAATATTTGGTCCCCAAATTAGACAATGAAAATTTAATGTCCTCATTTGTGCATGTCATAATTATATCAGTACCTGTATGTGATGTTTGTTGGAGTATATACATGGCGTTGACGTCCACACACGTATAGATGCCATATGGCTTAGCTGCCAAAGGGATTTGCTGAAACAGAAAAGAAACATGCATGAGTCTTGATCACCATTTCTCAATTTCTTGTTTTGTAATATATTGTAACTGGATTCTGATAAAGTTACTGATTGGTTGATTCAAACAACTGACCTAACATGAAAAAGACTATAGCTTTGTCAAATGGTCATGAGATGTTCCAACAGTTGCTATTTTTAAATCTGATCCACATGTCCAAGTAAATACATGTAGTGTTTACTTAGACATTGTCAGCTTGTCTAAGGAAAATGGCAAATGGTGCAAATATCACTCACAGATTGGATTATTAACTTGTTTGATTGCCAGCCTGTGTTAGGTCATTTGGAATACCTTAGCAATTTTCCTAACATTTCATCAGACTATTCTTTAAACTTTAGATATTTATTTCTACATTCTTATGTGTTTTTTATGTGACAAATATTTTAGACAAGATGCTTGCAATGACTTTCATATAAATAATTATTCATCAAATTAATCTAAACATCAACTGTAATGGAGTTGTGTTTGTCACAGCCAAACAAATTTTACTTCCTGGTTCAAAATTGTTTCTGCATAAAGTGCCAAGACATTTGTCTTCTAGAATTACAAGCATAGAAGAAGATCAAGACTAATGATGCATCAATATAAATAAGTAAAATAACATTTGTCTTCTTTTAAGAAAACACAACAATTATAATAATTTTTTACTTCACTTCATTAAATATGAAATAATGGGGACTCGGTATGTGTGCAGATCCTTAAGTTTGTGTTTGTTTTGGAAAGGAGCATAACTCTTGTGAATATTTAAAAGGTTTTAACATTTGTGGTCATGTAAGGCAAAATGTATAACAAATATTTTCATTTCATCAGATAGTATTAGTATGATATTTTCAAAATAAGCATAAAACCACTATGTTATATAAAATGTTACAGGATTTCTCAGATATGAAGTTTCAAGTAGTAATTAGAGGTTGATTTTGATAAAAAAAACTATACTGAAAAGCAAAAGTTTTGTCAGTAGAAAAACATGGGAAATCCCATAGGGTACATTTAAAGCCGTATGTGTGACTGGATATGGTAATGATATTTTGAAGACACGGTCAAAAATTGAATTTGGGTTTGTAACAAACAGAATTGGTGATTAAATAAAATAAACCAACTTTCATTCTGGTGCTATCCGCCATCCTAAATTGTTCTTTATTCAATGTAAAGGGAGGTAATTTACCAACTTCATAAATTTCAAGAGAGAATGCATGTACAGTGATGCCATGTTATGCATTTTGTTAAAAGTTTTACATTCTGTGGTGTTTTATCTCATCATTTACACAGTTTCAGTTGTTTAACTAGACAAATACTGTTTTTATTTGACAAAATGCTGTTTTACATAAAGGGGCAATAACTTTCAACCAGACTATAGAATGAATCCAAATTCTGTTGATGTTGCTTTTTACACTTCGACAAATATAGTTAAATTCAAAAAATAGTGAAATCTTTTTTTTGTAAAATGGTTAAACTTGAATAAAAATCGACTAAACTTTTGAAACTCAGTATATACATGTACCCCCCGTCCCAATTCTTTAATCTTGTCACACAACTTGATATATTACTTTCAGAAATTCTAAGACTGGGAAGGACATATGCTTACATTGTACAGGCCATGTTGATGCAAACAACATATCATTTTACTGCCTTGATAAATTGCGTGGAGTAATATTCCAACTGAATGTAAACAATTATATAAGCCCCGATGTGCAGAATGAATGAGGCTTGAACTTCCTATGAAAATCAAGTCATGATTGCTAGAAATATATTTGGTGCAAGTTGAACCAAAGTATCAACTTGAACCCCTAGTATCAGACTAAATATATTCAAATACCATGTCGCTTAAAATTGGGTTCACGAGAGCTATTCAAATGAAGGTTGCATTTGCATTAAGCAAAATGTATCAGTATCCTTTCTACAAGGTTTACCTGGACAGCTTCAACATGAGAAGTAAATTAACAAACCTTCAACAAGACACCATCTGTGTAGTCCCAGGTTATCAACGTTTGGTCCAGTGAACAGGACAGCAACTAAAAAGAAACATTAATAAACAGGGTGTTTCAAAATATATGTTACAGTTTCGTGGGTTTATAATTTGCATTTTTTTATATAATATGTAAAAACAGAAAACACAATTTTAAAGAGGACATTTCAAAATTTTATTACATATGCAATATGTCAATTTTGCTTGAAAAATGAGATGTTTGTCAGAAATTTCATAAAATTTAATTTTCAGATGATGTGTTCAAAGTGACGTCCGTTTTGACGAATAACGACGTCAATAAGTTTTCTAGAGTTCTCTATTACTGCTGCACAAGTTTCAGCTGATACTATTTGGAACTCTCTCTTGATGCATGTGTTAGCAAACAGAACTTCCACTTTTGGGGAAGTGAAAAACCAAACATTTACGCTGAAAAGTTGTTGCATGCTGAAAAAGTAACCCTGTGGGCCGCACTCCGTTCAACTGGACTAATTAGGTGGTTTTTCTTTGAAAACAGTGATGGTGAAACAGAAACTATAAACAGCTGTCGATATTTGGATGTCATGCAGAAGAAATTCATTCCAGCATTAAAGAGGAGGAAAGTAAATATGCACAGGATGTGGTTTCAGCAAGATGGAGCAACACCACACACATCTACAGAAGTTCTAGCATTGTAAAAGAAGACATTTGGCACCAGATTTCTGTCTTTCAGAACAGATCAATTTTGGCCACCCTATTCCCCTGACCTCAACCCGTTGGTGTATCAATGCAAACCAACATGTGTTGAAGAGTTGAAAGCATCAATCAAGAGAGAGTTCCAAACAGTATCAGCTGAAACTTGTGCAGCAGTAATAGAGAACTTTGGAAAACGAACTGACGTCGTTATTCGTCAAAGTGGATGTCACTTGGAACACATGATCTGAAAATTAAATTTTATGAAATTTCTGACTAACACCTCATTTTTCAAGCAAAATTGACCTATTTCATATGTAATAAAATTTTGAAATGTCCTCTTTAAAATTGTGTTTTGTGTTTTTACATATTGTATAAAATAATGCAAATTATAAACCCACGAAACTGTAACATGTATTTTGAAACACCCTGTACAAAATAACATGCATAATTAAAATTAATGTTAATTGCATCTCAGGGATTTTTTAATCTTCTAACTATATAAAGGATATTTGTTTGTTTTTGTGTAAAATCGAATTATATTTCATCAAGTTATCACCTTAAGTCATATTCTCATGAGTGGCTTGCCACGAGTGAGAATATCATTTTGGTGGTCACAAGATGAAATATCATTTATTTTGATCTTATACCAAAACAAACAATTTTTTTTTTATTTAATATCCAAGGACAAAAAAAAATTGTTCTTAATAATTTATCTGTCTGAAAAAGTGTATTACCATAAATAATCCACTGAGAAATATCTATAATTCATCAAAAAGCATAAAATAAAGTATTATTGTTATGTTTCAATTCATCCTATGAACATACCTGTAGTCTACCATGAAGTGTACCTATCTGCAGATATTCATGGAATCCTATGAACATACCTGTAATCTACCATGAAGTGTACCTATCTGCAGATATCCATGGAATCCTATGAACATACCTGTAGTCTACCATGAAATGTACCTATCTGCAGATATCCATGGAATCCTATGAACACACCTGTAGTCTACCATGAAATGTACCTATCTGCAGATATCCATGGAATCCTATGAATATACCTGTAGTCTACCATGAAGTGTACCTATCTGCAGATATCCATGGAATCCTATGAACACACCTGTAGTTTACCATGAAGTGTACCTATCTACAGATATCCATGGAATCCTATGAACATACCTGTAGTCTACCATGAAGTGTACCTATCTGCAGATATTCATGGAACCTTATGAACATACCTGTAGTCTACCATGAAGTGTACCTATTTGCAGATATCTATGGAATCCTATGAACATACCTGTAGTCTATTCTTTGGATGGATGACAATACCAGTCACTTGGTCTTTATGGCCGTACAGCTCCCGGATACATTCACCACTGGTTGTACTGAATACTTTTATCACTGTGCCAGAACAAACAAAAAGGCATCTGAAAAACAAAAAAAAGACTAGAATACATTTGCTATCTTGATCACTCCTGATTCAAATAAATAAACACTATTTTCTTTTTCATTTTTCCACAACATATTATGTTTAACCCTAGTTTTGCTTCACAGACAAACATTGATAGTTTAATCTTTTATGATCTCCAGCAATTCATCTAATATTTTGCAACATTCTATGTTTTATTTACATTACCGAGGAATCCTGTTGAATTAAGAGACATCTTTTATGTATATTTTGGCAAAAATATCAGTGTTGAAGATTTACATAATAAAACATCAGCACTTTTCAAAGAAAATTATATATGTATTGAAACTATTAAAGGGTACACTGGGAGTGTATTACTTACTTATGAAATGAAAGAGAGGTATCAATTAATAAACTTTTTTAAATGTTTTTTTCCAATTGTGGCCAAAAAATGTTTCTTACATTACAGGATAAAAAACTCAACTGGATATGAAAAAGTATTGTAATATCTGGTAACCTTTTGTTAGAACAGTATCTTAACAGTTGTGCACTTTATTTTCCAGTTTGCTAAAGCCTTAAAAAAAATTCACAATTCCCCTTAATTGTTTTTTTCCCAATCTCGAAGACTTGGTCCTCTTCCCAATTTCCAGAAAGAAGGCTCCGATATGTATCAGTTTTCAACTAATAAAGTACAGGCAACATTTCTGCTATAGACAGAAATGCATTAAAGTAATGAATATTGTCATTTTTTGGTCAAAACACTAGTATTGATTTATATGTTAATTTGTATACACATGAAATGTTACTTGCTTGAAAAATAATGTGTATTGGCCTTCCCATTTACTGTGTAGAGCTATATAAATTAATGTTCTAAAAGAATTTTGTTCACTGTTCAGTGCAGTTGAAAGCTACTCTACTGGTAGCCTGATTAAATAAGATGTGAATGGACAGCTTTTTTAATAATTTTGATATCTGAGCTGCTGTCTCGGCAAACGCAAAATAAAAATCTTTAAAAGGCTCCTTAGAGACGTGCAATATGTCACACTACTCTACTGGTAAAGCGTTCCATATCCTGATACCGTCTGGGAAAAATGATTCTGGTAAACAAGTGTCCTTTCATATATGTCACCAAGTGATTGGATGGAATATTGATCAACTGATATACAACTTTTAAACATCATGATGACTTCGACCTGGTCTCTGCGCTCCTGAAATTTTGGCCATGTTGGATACGCTGCTGGTAACAGGTTGACCGAGAATACCATCCAAGCAGCCCTGCCTTAACCATATCCAACTTTTTTATACACTGTTTTTTGTTCACTTTGAAGTAAAGCAAGAATGCCTAGGTCCCCACAATGGATTTGGCATTAACAGAAGATAAGAGGCAATCACAGATATTTAGTATTGTTATTCGTTTTTGCAAACGTATCACAATTAATAATTGAAAAAAAGAAACGGGTATCATACTTGTTATCACTAGAAAAGGTAGGCTTTATCTTTACGAGACTAGCTCCAGATTTTAAAGGAAATACAACTTTTTCTTCGACGGTGTCCATGTGTTCCATGGGCGCTGCCATCTTTCTTTATGTTAAGGCTTTGCGCATGTGTTCAACAGCCATTTCATATCAGACAATTTGATTGGATTTACTTTAAAATTTATCCAATCACATTTGATTTAACAAATAACCTTCGGTGAATGACTTCCGGTTTAGAAATAGGCAGACGTAAAAATGGGGAAAATGAGTACAGAAACTAAACAACGCATTTCTACAGTTGTTTCAATTGCGCAAGCTACACTCAGATATGGTTTTATCCCATGTGTCTTGTACTTAGGTTCATTATTTTTTCTTAAGCGTCAATTTATTATTTTAAAAATTGTTATAATTATAGTTTGTGTGTAATTCTTTTCTTGATCATTTTATATCTATTTGCGACACCGTACATTCGGCCTATTTGAAAACTACATATGCTGAATAATTCTCCTATACTGTATGCATGTTGGATAGCTCGTCGGTATTACAAACTGTTTCAAGGCAAATGTAACAAAATATCCACGTCTGGTAAATTCTCAAATTTTGACCTTGAACACTAGATGGGTGTGTATAGATATTGTGCTAACTGTTGTTTCATTTCGTTTAAATCTATTATTCAAATTATGTATGAAACAATTCGTAAAGTGTATGCATTCGTATGATTGTATAATGTTGCTCGATAAATAAAACTACATGTGTTCTCCACATTGAGTTTATGAAATCATTCCTTTCCAGCTTGTAGAAGTGTTAACACTAACATGTAATTCTGAGCATCTAGAGTGGAATAGGGGCATCTTTTAGACTCCACTCTTCTGACATAAAACTGCTGCCCCAATTAAGAGTCTTATATTCAAATCAACTGTCAATCACATTTGTTAATATTTCATTTCAAACATTTGTCAATAGTTTGCCCAAATGACACGCTTCTAAGCCGAATACACATGTATGGGTTTGAATAGAGCAGATGATGTCACGCTTCAGTTAGTCTCAGGGTCAAGTTAGTCCAAGTTTGATGCGCATATTGCAGGAAACAAAATGAATTATTTATTATTTTTTTGCAATTTCTTTTACTGGGATGTAGTGTTTATGCTAACTACATGCCTTTGAAAGGTAAATTGTTAAAAATGTCTATATGTTTGTTTATATATATATTTCAGGTTTCAAGAAAGGATCAGATGAAGGAATGCCAGAATTGTCGTTACTGAGGTAATTATAGAATAATCAATTTTAAATTAGTTTCCTTTGTTAATCATAACTACCTATAATAGGCTCATGAAACTTCGAAACATTGAACCTTTCCAGTTCAGAGCTAGATCCAGTTAGCTCGATAACCCGTCTGACTATTAATCCTGGGGTCAAGAGTTTGAATCCACAGTCTCTGTGATGATTGATATACAACATTGAGTCTCATTGTGATTTGTCTCTCACTGATTTGAATGGAAAAGCTGTCATTAACTTGTGAAGATACTGGTTAATCTTCAAAGATTCCAGGAATGAGTGGTTAATAGGGCCCTTGTTTGGACGTTTTTTTGGGCTTTATTGCATTGACCTTTTTCTTTTTGTATGTCCGATCATTTGCTGGGAATTACTAGAAAAAAAGACGGTAACGGATATAAATTATATTAATCTGTCCTAAAGTGACCACTAATTTAAGAAATATACCTTTTAGTAGAAACACACAATTTCAGTGTAAGTTTTGAATTGTGTTTTTCTACTATAGTTCACATATCTGCCAGGGATTTGTCTTTCTGGTCTGATTTAATACTTAGGCATGGATTGGCAGGTGGTATTTCATTATTTGGACGTCCCATGTACAGTCCATCACTGCAAATCTGTTTAGAGATGTGCAAAATGTTGCCCTAGGGTCTTCTTTCTCAAGAACGAAATTCATTATTTATACCTGTAATCTAGAGAGAGTGGTACTGGTATATATAACATGTGAATACAAGTAGTTTCCATTATGTTCCCTTGCAGAGAGAATATGGTTGTTTGTTTTGTTACAAATAGACATTGCACATAAATCAATTAATACTTCAACAATAAAAGATTTGTGAAAAATGTTCAAATTTCATCCAAATCAAATTATGTTAACAAAATATGAAATAAATGCAAAAACAGCAAAATTAAAAAATCTGACCCTATGCACTCCTGTACATTCATTAGTCCAATATCCCTTTGTTCGCACTCAAATCTTGGTAATAACAATTGATGCTGTTTACCTAGTGTTTTGATATCCTACTTGTATAAATATTATAAAAGTTACAGTCAAAATAAGATATACTGGTATGTCTGTTTATTCTTACCCTACCTACAGGACTACCCTTACTTTTGGTGCCTGTCTTCATGTTATTGATAATCACTGTAAAAGTGACCATCAAGAATCCAGAAACACGCACATTTTTTTTGTTCCAATGTATATATTTTATTTTTACAGTCTAGTGTGGCAGTAATAGGATGAGGATGGATGAGGAAGTAGCCAAAGCAACATCTGTTTACCATAGCAACATCAGATAACCATAGCAACATCAGATAACCATGGCAACATCAAATAGCCATGGCGATATCAGATAACCATAGCAACATCAAATAACCAACACAGCAACAATGATTCTGTAGACAAAACAACATTGTATAATAAGGCAAATCTTCTGACAATAGTGATGTTATTTAATTTAGTTTAGATATATATAATTAATTTAGTTTAGATATATATATTAATGGTAGCAACATATGCTATGGGAACAAGCAAATAACCAAAGCAAACTTTGCTGTGGCTTTGAAAGTTTGTGCTTGTGTTGAGAGAAAATATAAAACAATATCTACCAAACTGAATTTGACTAATTCTGGAACACAGTACAGAGATAGGAATTTTAATTTTAACTTCTTTTGTTGTAAGAGATATTAAGTCTCGTATAAGCAGTGTTTTTCAAATTTGAAATTATGTTAATATATATGATATGAGTCATACATGTATATATAAAATTAAGAAATTTATTGTTTTTAATTGTTTTAGTATTATCCCTAGTCCAATGTATACACATTACACAATATTCGTTTATCTCTTTTAAGGGACACATATGACCATTTTTCTTTATCTCTAATTCTTAAGGGGTCGTTTTACACTCCCTGGTCAGTTGAGGATTACCTCTACATTAAAATGGAAGTGAATCAAAACTATTCAACGAATGCTTCTGGAAAGTAGGGTCCTCCGTGGCAGTGTGTTCTAAGGAGCCATCTAGAGATCACTGTTGAGGTTGTTGGTTAAAGACCTGGGGTGCGTTTTACAAAAAAACGTGCAATAAAAATCATCATAGATGTAAACCAACACCTATGTATATTAGTTTTAATGTTCATGGAAATGAATTGAAAATTGCTAAAACCATGCAGAAAATGATATATTTCTTTGGAAATGCAATCATTTCAAATGTTGATCAAAATTAAAACAAACCACATAGTAATTGTCAAATTGACTTGACTTATTTTGTGAAACGCGGCCCAGTACAGGCCGATCACTTTATATGTGAAAGTTGCCATTTACTTAGTGAGGACGACACAGTTTGATTTTAATGAAGTCTTCCTCCACCAGTAAAACTGGAAAAGAATTGTCATGTGTCTCTTTTAAAGTATTGATGTAAGGCCATAATAAATTAATTGCTACATTATCATCCTGGCCCACCCCCTTATTTTCAAGCCACTTTGACACTTTTTTATTTTCATAAAAAAAGTGTGTTTTTATATATTAATATTTTTAATGAAACATCAATATTTTGAAGCAAATCATCAAAATGATATTTGAGAAGAAAAAAAAAATCAATATTTGAATCAAATTATCAATAAATTGACCAAATCATCAATATTTGAATTAAATCATCAATACTTGGTCAAGGTTATCAATACCTTGACCAGATTGGACCAAAATTAATCATAAATATTTGGAGCAAATCATAAATACTTGGTCCAGATTATCAAAATTTTGACCAGATTATCAATATTTGGACCAAAATTAATCATAAATATCTGGAGCAAGTCATCAATATTGGTACAGCTGACACTCGTACAGTACTGGGATGTCTCCAACTGATTATCAATATTTGGACCAAAATAAATCATCAATATTTGGAGCAAATCATCAATATTTGAATAAAATCATCAATACTTGGACCAGATTATCAATATTTGGACAAAAAAATAATCATTAATATTTGGAGCAAGTCATTAAAATTTGGTTCAGTTGACACTCATTGTACAGTACTCAGATGTCTTCTTCCGTTACTGCAAAAAATCCCACTCTGGGGCATCATCGTAGTATTTGGTGATTGTGAGGCGCGCATTATTATGTACAAGAATAAAATTAAAATGATATAAACAATGCCCTTGTCGGTGGTGCAGAGAACAGCTCTCCTCTGAAAGCCCCTAGGGTGTCAGCTGTGGCGATGCACTCTGGAAGGCTGTTCCAGTCTGGTGCCCGAGGGAAAGATGTTGGTAGAAGTCAATTCTGTAGAATTGGACTTGGAACTTCAGCGAGTATCTTCTAGTGTTGAGGGAAGCTGGTAGGCAGAATGCTGAGGGAATATCTATGAGCCCCGAGGATGATTCTGTACACCATTACAAGCTTCACGTTGACACAGAGTTCTTGCAATGTCTTCACGCCAATTGCATCTTTTCAACTCGAGAGTTAGAAATTCTCCAAATTAATTTAATTTTCTAAAACCAATTCCCCATTTCTGTACATGGACGATTTCATTTTTGTAATGAATTTGTTAATGAAATGATCTTAAAATACTTATGTACGATTTGTTTAATGTTCTTTTCAATAAAATAACAAATATATGCAATTTAATAAAGAAATGTTGATTAAATTGCTCCTTTTCTTAAAGAAATTTCTCTTTCTGTCCTTTACTAAAAAAAGTCCTTTTTGTAAAACCAATTCCACATTGCAATACAAAGATATTTTCATATTGGTAATAAAACATTAATTTGTCAATGAAATTTTCTAAAAATACGCATGTACGATAAATTTAATGTTCTTTTCAATAAAATAACAAATATATGCAATTTAATAAAGAAATGTTGATTTAATCGCTCCTTTTCTTAAAGAAATCTCCCTTTCTGCCCTTTTCTAAAAAAAAAGTCCTTTTCGCTATTTAAGTGTAACCGGCCTCCAAGCAAAACACAAAAATATTAAAGATTTTCTATGAAATTATGCATTATATTCATTTTCTCTGATATTGTCATATTACTTTTTCTTCGTGCTTAAAATGTATAAATGGTCGTTTATAGTGAGCTTTACATGTTATACGTAAATTATATTATGTTTCTTGTCTGGACCGGGCCTCGAGACATGAAATATGTCCCGGGTTTTATCACGTCTAAATGGCTGGTTTGTGGATATTGAACTAAAAATAACATAGCGCCGGGTACAAGATTTTGGGATGATCAATAGCGCATTTGTTATATCCCTAATGATCTCATATCCCGATTTGGAGTTTGACACTCGGACCAAAACAGTTCCTGATTCTATATTTAGGACTGTTTCCCAGTATGTTAACACAATAACAATTAAAGCAATAATAGTCGAAAATCGTGAACAATCACACTTTAACGTGACCTCTTACGATGTGAATGAAAGTGACTTCGAACGATTTAATCAGGTGAAAAACATTTTCTTGATTTTTCCCCAAAGTTTTAATGTTATTTTTCCGGTTTTGTGGATTTACATGATTTTGTTCCAGAATTATTTATGAAAACCATATTAATCATGTTTTCAGCTGATTGGAATTGAACACAAATTATTGAATATTTTAAAATGATTATTTAGGTTTCTGTAAATGAAGTATTCATCAATTTCATGTATAGTAATGTGTTTTCGCGATTATCAACGTTTTTTTTTTAATAATATTGATAATATATTTATTTGTGAAGCAGACTCAAAAGTGTAGGATAAGCCATATAAATCATTTAAAATTTATTTTGCAGATTAGTATTTAATGAAAGCAAGGGATTATCACTTATTGAGGTTTTCCAAACACTTAATAAATTTGTATTCATGCGAATAAACCAAACATTATTGTTAGAATGAAATTTACAACAAAATGTTTTCATAGAAATTTGTGTTTAAAACTTTTGAGTGCAACATTTGTATACAACTAGTAAAAAATAACATAGGTACTGTACTTAAAAATTTAGTTCCTAAAGATTTACCTCGAACTGCATTATTTTATAAAAAGCATTGAATATATTTGTAAAGTATTATCATTTTTATTGAATGTGAAGAAATAAATTGAAATATATAAAAACATGTCAATCTGAATCAGTATCATAAAAATGAACAACATAAATTGAGTTGTTGATGTTAATTGTAACTTTCGACTATTTACTAATTTAGTGGTGAGCAGTATTACCAATATACTGCAATACAGAACCAATATCATGATATGCTCCTGACATATTGATACGCTTCATTAATTCTGTAAACTGTTCAAAATAGCCAGTAAATGTAATAAATCTTTGAGAACTCATAGCTTAACAATGTCAGTTATTTTTTAGATAAGTTTATAATGTTTAAATTGAGTTCAAAATGAGGCTATAGCATAGTGCTTTGAAACATTTTACCCATTCAACTAGTTTCAAATAGAATTTTTCTAGAGATATTTTATTTCGTTTTTAAAGAAAATATATGTATCATGGTACATTGGTCCTGCACATGATATATCGCTATGCAAAATTCTTTGCAGGGCTGTACAAATACCATAGCCCGACAAGTGGAAAATGGCTACAGACAAGTGACCCTTTAAAAAATTTTAGTCCTGGGCAGAGACGGTGGCATGGTCTAGTGGTAGAGCGTTCACCTCGCATGCAGAAGGTCATGGGTTCTATCCCTGGCCGGGTCATACCAAAGACTTTAAAAATGATACAAGAAGCTTCCTCGCTTGATGCTAAGCATTTAGAGGAGAGTTCTAGGTCTGGTCCGCCCGGTGTCATTATAATGTGACTGGGTGGGGTATCATACCATGTGTCTGCGGCATGATACTCCAGTCTGACAGCGCTCGGAATACTGTCTCAAATAGACACCGTCACGATATGACTGAAAAATTGTTGAAAGCGACGCGACAGTAGCGATACCAGAAGTCATATGGCGTGTATTCTTTTTTACTGAAGCTTTGGTATTATTTTTGGCATTCCCAAACCAAGTACCATCATCAACAAAATAAGTTGCACAATCACAATTGTTTTCAGGATAACTCAAATGTGTAGAAACATTGCAGCACTGTTACATTATTTTTTCACAAGTTTTGTAGTTTTTCAGCAGTATTTCAAATAGAATTTTGTTACCGATACCTATCACCTTGAAGCTATGTTACAAAAAAAATGTAGTACTACATTAGTCATCCAGGCCCAGTTAGCTCAGTTGGTAGCCGACTAACAGGCATGTGCACGAGTACTGGTAAACATCTCCTAAGATCCCAGGAAAGAGTGGTTAGGCAATAAAAAATTGTGTTTCTGCTGGCATGGTATTTACTGTATATATTATTTAAAAATTCAATATTGTCATGTCTGCCATATTGTAATACCACTTTACAGTTCTTGTGTTTATGATCAGATTAAATTATATATAATAAATATTGATTAAATGAGGATGTAAATGGAAAATCTTTGTCTATGTATATCTTTGTTTTAAATAAATACCTTTACCTCCACATGTGTAGCGACATATTACAAGTCTTTAAGGAGCCTTTTAAAGATTTTTTTATTTTGTGTCTCCTGAATTATGGACAGCAGATTGGATGTCCCATTAACCCTTTACTTCATATAGACTCCTTTTGACACTTCTAATATAGACACCTTTGGACACCTAATAAAGAAGGCTTTTGAATTATTGGTTGAATTATGTGGAAAACATTGTAGGAAGTGTTCAGATTGCTCGTTATTTAATCAGGCTAGCTAGCATTAGGAAGATAAAAAGCATGATAGTGATACTACCGATACATGGAAATTATACTTTATAATAGATAAACACTGCACACCAAATAGCAAATATACACATACATGCAACTTACAATGCAAAAGTAATATAGTAGGAAATGTACATTTCTGTGTTTTGTGAACTTTTGATGTAAATTCTGGATAAAAACCTGTACAAACCTACCCTAGTTTTTTTAAGCCTAGTACCTGAAGTGCACATTATTTATTTTTTCCTAATGACTAACAAGTTTTGCACTTTACAGTTCTAAAAATTCAATAGTGTTAATTGCTTTGCAGGATAGTAGGACGTTATGCCACCTCCCCCACCCCCTCCCCCTCCAGGGCCACCACCGCCCCCAGCATTTGGTGGTTCAAAGGGAGGAAAACCTGCTTCTCGTGGAGCTCTGTTAGATTCCATACACAAGGGGGCGAAGTTGAAGAAGGCTCAGACTAATGACAGAAGTGCTCCGTCTACAAGTGAGTTACTAAAGTAAACAAAAACTGCAAGGTCATACATACTAAAGAAAAAAACAACTAATGGTTTTTGTGAAATATGATTTAAGCTTTTTTTCAAATTTTTACCCCTTAAAATTGTATGCAATGCTTATTTTCAAAATGTTTACAGTAAAAATGAGTATTTTAATCAAATAAACCAATTAACACTGAAATTGTTAACATCCAATGCTTTTTTACCACTTGCTTTAAATTTCATTTCTTAATTTCAAAGATACCGCCAAAAAGTGTGTATATCTGAAGCACTAAAATAACTGCATCTAAGATCAGTTTTGCCAGAATCTCATATTGAGGAGATGATTGTGTGAAACACAGGTTCAAATAAAGTTGTTCAATCTTCTAAAGAGCTAGTAGCTATCACCAAATTAATATAACAACCCAACAACAAGTTGCAGGTGTTAGTTGAAAATGAAACACGTGTTTTTTCCTGTAACATGGGAAGAGGCTCAAGCCTTTGAGATTAGGGAAAAAATTTGCGATTGAGGGGAATTTGGGAATTTAGTTTTAATATTGCCCAAGCTGGAAAATTAAGTGTAACACATGATCATGTTCTAACCTTTAATTAGCAGAGATTACAATGATATTTCATATGCAGTGCTTTTTTCATCCCCTTGTGTAAGAAAAATTCACAACAAAAAAAACAATTTTGGGAATATTTTTAAGCCTCAATTAGGGAAAAGCTTGATTTTTTAAATTGGGATGTCGCCGAATATCAGCCTCTGTTTAATATGGTAAAAAAGGTCTGAAACATTTATATGAAATAGGTCTGAGATTTACCAGATTGCAGTTTTTGTTACTAGGTAAACATTGTTTGAACCAAATACTTGATTACAGATGTATTTGGTATTCAAACTTCTTAAAATGTAATTATTAAGACATACACACTTTACTTGATATATTTATGCAGTATTTTGGACTGGCCAATGCTTGGCAAAGTTGCACTCAATATACTGTTGTACATCATCTTGTGCATTTGCATAGCTTGTTCTTAATGTAATTCTGTGGCAAATGTATATACTCATATACTGTTTCATTTCAGGTAACAAACCCAGTTCAATGGGTGGTGGCGGTGGAGGAAAATTCAATACTGTTAGACCCACTTCACAGAATGAAAGGCCTAAACTGCCCTTTGGAAGAGGGTCCATGGATGACTGTAAGTGAATGTAAAAATGCTTTGACATTTAATAATCACAGAAATAAAGAGCGTGGTAGAACATCGGGCCCAAGACCGATACGTTTGTTCCTCTGCCACAGCAATGTGTGGTGTTGAACAAGACTTTAGTTGCTAATGCTTAGTACTGAATACTTTGAGAGTGATTTTTCTAAGTTGTTAGAACTTGTTTCCCAATCAATTTAAAATAAATAAGTTAGAATACAATCACAGAAATGTAAAATTGGAAAGCATTGAATGTTCATATAGCAGGTTTAATTCTCTCTATATGCATTAAAACTTGATGAGTTATTACTCTTTTAGTTATCAGACCGCGGCGTGGTCTAGTGGTAGAGCATCCGTATATGTGACTGGGTAGGGTATCATACCATGTGTCTGCGGCATGATACTCCAGTGTGACAGCGCTTAGAATACTGTCTCAAGTAGACACTGTCACGATATGACTGAACAACTGTTGATAGCGATGCTTAACACCATACAACAACAACAACAATCTTTTAGTCATCAGTTTTTTTGTTATGTACACAAACATGTATATCATGTAGCTATATCACATGAAAAATTATCGCATTGTTTAGTAAGGGGATTTCCCACATTGTTGCTTATGCATACTTTCATATTCTTTCTATCTATATACAAGAGGTTAAGGATATCTAAATTAATTGCTTGATCATCATCAAAATTTTTCCTAAAAAGTTGGAGGGGTTTTATTTATTTTTTTATGAAAATAAAAAGGGTTGGAGGCAGCATGTAAATTAGGGGGTGGGGATGATAATCTAGCAATTAATTTATTATGGTCTAAGAAGAAAATAAAATCAGATACTTGATCATAGAGAACAAAATTTGAATAATGATATGTTTTACAGGCGGCGATTCCAAGCATATAATACCCCCTCGGCGGAAGCCTCCCCTTGGGCGACCCTCAGTCCCAGGGCCCCCTAGGCCTGCAAATGGTACACGTCAATGTTGCATATTGTATCATGTGTTTATTTGTGTTTTATTTTTAGATGCACTTTCTCATGATTTTTTGAATTATTATTGAAAAACAAGCAGCCCTTGAAGTGTAAGAGGTTTCGAGGAAATGAATGACCTCTTATCATTTAACTAATTGTAACATTCATAAAATCACGCTATTTAGGCAGAACAGGATATTAAACTTCTAAAGCAAAGAGAATATTTTTTTACAAATTAATTATTTTAAAACCAAAATTCTTTTAAAACCTGTTTAAGGGAAATTGTTGTCGTTTAATAACGTTTTAATTTATCATATCAAGGCTTTTTTAAACAGAGGCTGAAATTCGGTTACTTCCAAAATAAAAAATCATGTTATTTTTTTAATAGAGGTCAGAAAATTTCTGAAGACAACAAAAAAAATTAAGGAAATTTTCTTACATTAGGGGATAAAACCCCTACTGATAACTTATGGTTAGAGCATGATCTTAATAATTTTCTGCTTTATTTTCCAATATGCTAAATCATTGAATTCCCCAATTTCCTCTCAACCATGCTATTTTTTCCCTATCTGGAAGACTGGCCTTTTCCCAATGAATTTCCAGGGGAAAAATCTGCATATGTACGTTATCAGGCCCTAAGAAATACTGTCTTTCTACCTACCCATACAAAGCGGCCCTAGGTTATCAAAACATCTTTATCGGTTTTCTTCAAATCTTTTATCATTTTTTGGCTATTTTCAGAATATCATCTTTTATTGTGTCCCGTCATTCGAAAAATGGTGAATGGGCATGAAGGGTTACCCTGTTTGTTCCTTCTGATAAAAATCAAATTTCATATCAACTAATTCTGAAAGGGCTGATGTACTTAATAGATATTTTGTGTATACCTGTATAATTATAAAATTCAGGTCAAATTCGATATTTGTCAATGTCGGTTAATTTTACAGGAGTTCAGGCCACATTTCAACTTGATTGTCTGGTTTACAATCAACAATGTAGGATTCGTGTTGACAAAACTTTTTTAAGAGCTCCTCATTATTCAGGCCTGTATACTCTAAAATATATGATCTATTTTGGGATTGACTAATTGTCCAAGGTTTTCATTTAGAAACATCAGTTGGCAAGAATTGCCTGTCTACTTTTTCTAATGGTTATACTATATTTTTGACAGATTATAAGTCCTTAACCAGTTTTAAGATCATTGTTTAATAGTCTGTTGCTTTATCTTGAATTTCAATAAAAAAAAATTCACCCCTCATAAATAGAGTTGGCCCAATTTAGCGCAGTCCTTAGCGCGTCTGACTCTCACTGCAGGGGTCATGAATTTGGATCCCCACCCGGGTGAAGTCTCTGTTATGATTGATATATAACATTGCATATTATTGTCATTCATCTCTCACCGCTGATTCAAGTGGGAAATTATCAGTTGATTGCTGAGATGAGTGTACTTGAGTATTGGTTAACTTTCCAGGATTCATTGGATTGGCTGATTGCTTTTAATCCTCGATGGCATAGAATAACATCTATCTGAGTATAGTATTCTCCAAATATGGTTTATGTGTTACTGCCAACAATCTCTCATCATAGGTTTTATGAAAATTATTTTGTAAGAAGTTAGTATAAGAGATACATACCTGTCCTTGTGTGTTAATAGGATGGGAAGTTCTGCTGTTGTCTTTGTTTATTCTGTTGTTGTGTTGTGTTTTTCACCATAATTTCTCATAATTGTCGAGAAACGTTTTTCAATTTGATATTTTTCATTTATTTTCTTTCATTTTATATTTTTGGATGCTGTTTACTTGGAAAAGCTTATAGTGAATTTTGTAGACACGCTGATGTTTATGTCCATGTTTTTATGAGATTATCATATAATTTTTTTATTTTAATGCAACAAAGTGTGATTGCATTATATTAGTTCCGGAAATCTGACCAAAATGTCACATTTTGCGTCCATTATGAACATATGTATTGCAAGGTAACTCGGGACTAACTTGCTGTTAACAACAGTGAACTATTTTCACACAGCATAGACCCAGACCAGCCTGCTAGTAGCTTGTTGTCTTATCAGTCTACATTGTTTAGCTCTCAGTCAGTAACTGTTCTAAATGAAGGTGTAAAAAATAAAGATAAAAGTCAGTTTCTAATAAATATAAAACTGGATCCAACAGATTTTTGAAAGTTGTGTTTTGATTTGCCTATTAAAAGCAAATCAAACTGACATGTTTATCAATATTTGCACTAAATTAATAATAGCACATGTTTTGCACTATTCTAGCAAAGGTCAGAATATCACATTGAATTGAATATTTATGAAGTTTTCACCTTAAACTAGAACGTCTAACAGGCCAGGGTACTATCGACTTTTATCCATTTATACTTCTCGACCATTGGCCCAGTTACTTAGCTGTAATATTTAAATGGGGAATGATGTCCTGTCCACTTTTATGTTGTCTACCTTGCTACTTATTCATTGTGAATTGTCAGTTTGATGATTTCCTCGAAAGGGGTGGAAGTGGAGGTAATAATAGATTACTGGTAAAAAAAAATTTGAGAATTTCTGTTTTTATCTATATCTATAAACAACTTCAATATGATGTGATGATGGACTAATTCACAATACACAGTGAAACAATAAAAGTGAAGTGTCAAGTACAAAGATAAATATCACATGAAATTCGCACTGTAATTACCGAGTACTTGAGACTACTTCCTGTAAGAAACTTTATCTAAACATCCTGACCTAAATTAATCTCGTGGTTAATGACTACTGTTGAGCGGGGAAGCCTCAGAGTGGGGGGTGGGGGTGGGGTATGAAATTAACCCCAGGATGCTGTTTAACTATCTCCTCCATATTTATATACCGGTACACATGTTTAATAACTTGATTTGCATTTTATGTTTTTTTTGGACATGATTCTATTTCCTGTTAGTTATATATGATCAGTGATAAGTCAGAGTTAATCAGTTGTTGGGATGTAATGTTGTCAGATAGTGGCTACAATACTGTAGATAAGTCGCTCTATACTTGAAGTGTAGATTTCAGAAGATGAGTTGCCGTCTTAAGTTTTATTTTATTTTTTTTCACAATATTATATATACATGGTGATTGTGCATATTAATATCAGATAGTAACAAGTGATAAGGATTAAGCAGTGGAGATAGTTTTGAGCGGGAGATTGAACCTGCAACCTTGGGCATGGGCGCCAACACTACCGCCCTTGTCATGCTTTTACAGTCTTTTGACTGTCTTACTGAAAATGCTCTTAACCCTTTACTCCACAGATATGTGTTTTGCCTACACCAATCACAGTGTCTAAGGCCTTTGAAAACAGTGCAGGAAGAGTTCAGATTGCTCCTAACGAGCAAACTGAACACTTCCTGCACTGTTTTCCACTCTGTCAGTTAATATGAACATAATTCACCCAATAATTCAAAAGCCTTCTATATTAGGGATGTCCAAAAGGCATCTATATTAGAGGTGTTCAAAGGCATCTATATTAGAGGTGTCCAAAGGCGTCTATATGAAGTTAAGGGTTAAAACATATATAATTAGCAATTTAGAGTTTACAATGTCAGTTCTTCTTTTTCATTTAGGCATGCTTTACATGTTTTTTGCATTTCTGGCTGAATTTATTGCCAATGGAAACTGGAATTGAACCTAAAAGATTTCCAGCTTAGATGGTTAATCTTACATTTCTGTGATCATTGTGTTACACAATTTTCAAGGCGAGGCAGGTGTCTTAATCAGTTTAAGTAATAGGCCTTGTTATATTAAGTTAGTTACAATTTCTGTGGTTGCAAAAAGATAAATGTGTAACTGTTACTTTTAAGAAAAAGAAGCAATAGCAAAAAAATGTATGCATAGAGGAAAGCAACGTAGCAAGAAATAAGTCATGGAAATCTTTTTCAGACAGTTATAACTTATATACATGTAACTTATCTTCATTGATTGATTTACACGTATTTCTAACTGACATGTAGCTTTCCTACATTGCTGGGGAATCATGATTGAACCAGAGTAAATATTTATGTAAGGTTTCCATTAAGGAACCTAGCTATAAGAATTTTTGTTGTGATTGAGACTCGGATAGAAATTTCCATTCTGAGGGGAAATTGTTTTTACGCGAACGGGGCTCTGTCAAGTTATCACAAAAACAATTAAATCAAAGGACATACTTTTTTATTTTAATCTTAAAAAGCCATAAATGTTTGTTTTTTTTGCATACTAAATACATTGAATAATTATTGTAATTTAATTCATTATGTTTTTTCCCACTATCACTTTTAAGGCATTAAATCATATAATTTCCATCACATCGTATATAATAATGTTTATAAGTTATGTCACAGCCAAAGGAGGGTAGGAAAGGCACATCACGGTGGGGGGGGGGGGGGGGGGGGGTCTGTACTTGGTTCAGGATGAAGATATCTGCATTTTTACCTGGGTTAGATGTTTCTTTCTTACCCTGGGGCAGAGATATAATTCTCACGCTGTGATGTTGGAACCATCTACGACATAACATATAAAATAAACGTATGATTTAACATCATAAATGCATAAAAAATATAATAAAGAATGAATGATGGAAAAAGTATTTAAAAAATTCCATGTGTTTGGTACACAAGAAAAAAAATCGTTCAAGTTTTTTCATTTTTAGCCAGAAGTGCTTATGTGATGGCGCGTTGTCTGTTGTCTGTCGTCTGTTGTGTGTCATCTGTTAGCAGCACTTTCTCTGAAACCACTAGGCCAATTAAACTGAAACTTCACATGGATGTTTCTGTTGCGTAGGAGACTATACAGAAGATTTTTTTTTTAGTAATGATGACCAACTATAGTTTTGTTAGATTTGTTCAAATGGTGTCCCTAGGGTTAAAAAGTACCCCGCCCCGAGGGTTCAATTAGGGGACACATGTCAATATAATATTTTATTTTTTTTTTAAATGGAAATGATTTTGCCTTTATCTTCACAAAAGCATTGTTAGGTGAAGGAGGTTCAGATTTGTAAAATGACTGGGTTCCTATGTCTTAAGGGGTCAGGAGGGGCCCCAAAAGGGTACAAATTGGGAATTACTAAAATCGATTTCTTAAGAACCGGTACGTCAGATTTGTACATCGGTCCAACAGATTTCCAAAATGTTTATGTAGTAATGATGACCAACTATAGTTTTGTTAGATTTGTTCAAATGGTGTCCCTAGGGTTAAAAATGACCCCGCCCTGATGTTTCTATTGCATAGGCGAATTCCAAAAAGTGCTATGGCCACTATGGGTCAGTAGAGCTTCCTCAGGCCCTCTTGGGCCTCTTGTTTTTTTTATAGGAATATAAAAAAACAATAGCAAAGCTTGGGTTGTAACATATCCTAAGATATGTCATTCCAGTACATTGTGTGTTTTTTGGCCATTTTTGGCTTCATTCCCCCCAAAAAAACATGTTTTTTCCCCCTAACTTATGAAAAAAATGCTTTTAATAGAGTTCAGTACCAGTTTATTTGTTTGAAATAATAAAAGAACGAAGATGTTGACCTGTAAAAATCCCCCCCCCCCCCCCCCCCCCCCCCTATTAATTGTCTAACTAATTGTCTTTTTTTGCAAAGAAAGTTTCAATGATTTTCTAAAATAATTGGCTTCCAGTTACATCTAAACATAACTATACATTTGGTATTTTGTTTGTACTTATATAATTAACATTTTCCCATTATGAGCCCCTGACCATTGTTTAACTTCCATGCTCTAGTTTCACTACTGGTAATCTTCTTAATTCTTTCCTCTAATTGAAAACTGAGCTTTTTCAAGAACAAGGTTTTGGTATTATTTACATGAAATAAACTTAGTTCTGTGTGTGTCATCATGTGGTTGTTAAGTTCCTCAAAGGTGGGATAAATTCAAATAAGAAAATTAGATTTAAAATTAGATAAAAAAAAATTGAAAATGGCCTTAAACCCCATTAAAAAGGCATTTTGTTTTTATGATAAGGTACCGGTACATACATCTCTGTCCTGATTGGATATGAAAGGCCATTGGTCTCCCACCTCTGAATATGTGGGGAAGTAGTCAGTGACTTGCTGAGATAAGCTGTGTTTGGTTACTGGTAAACTGTATAAAGAACACCAGGAAAAAAGATTAGGTTCACTGCTCACCGTTGAATGACTGAAATACTTTGACAAACAAAACATTGTGAAAAAGGATGTTAAATGCAATGCAATTAAGAAAATAATATCCTGAAACATCAACATATCATTATCTATCAAAAGCCCCCCCCCCCCCCCCCCCCCCCCAAAAAAACCTTTTAATAAAACAATCTAACAAACACATAAGCCAGATTTCAAGAATTCCCTTTGTTTAAAAAGACACACACACTTAATTTATATAAAAAACAAACAATTGCTGCGGTTGTGCAGGGGATTATACACATAGTCTTGCTGCAGCTGTTTGTATGTAATGACTGCCTGCTGATGATGCATGGAGATAAATGAGTAAGAAGCACCATGGCCGTATACATACCTACACTTGGCTTTATATCATGTAATAACCACACATCTATATCACCTGACATACCACCAGGTGTACATGTCAGAGAGGGGGGTGGAGCGAATATTGCTCACTAATGTGATACAGATAGATGTATTGAAGTGAGGGTTAAAGTTGGTGACAGTTTATTTTTTATTGTGAATATATGGAAATTATAATGATATCCATATTAAATATTAGAGTTTAGCATTATTCACATTGCATTTATTAATAATGCGTATACAAATGTTGAATAGTCATTTTACGGAGTATAAGTTTACATCATTTAAGTGCCAAGCCAGGTTAGCTTAGTCGGTAACACATTCTCTGTTATGATTGGTCATACAGCTATGTATCTTCCACCTCTAAATATGTGGGGAAGTAGTGAGTGATATAAGTGTGTTCAGTGCTGGTTAACCAACTAGCAGATCCCAGAAACGATGAATTCGAATCGCTAGCTGATGTTACATTTAACTGAAATACTGTTGAAAAAAGACACAAAACTCTATACAAACAATATATATATATATATAATACTTTCTAAAACCACAGTAAAAAATCAACTTATTATTTAGTAATTACAAGAGTAAATTGGCCATATATACAGCAGACATCTTGAATAATATCTTCCCATATATTCATATAATCAGATTTTGCTGAAAATCTATGCGAGCCAGAAATGCTCATTCCTTTTAGCATCCTTACCTTTTTGGTTAGGTCGCATTAGCGATCGAACCCTATATAAGGGCCAGTTAAAATTATGCATTGTCCTTTGTATATTTAACCACAAATATTGAAAAATAACATAAAACGGTCTTAATTGAGGTCTTGAAACTTATCTTTTCAGCTTACCTGAGCCAAAGGCTCACAGGTGAGCTTTTGTGATCGCTTGGTGTCTGTCATTTGTTGTCCGTCGTTAACATTTAGCTTCTAACAACTTCTCCTCTGAAACCAATGGGCCAATTTTGATATAACTTCACAGAAATGTTCCTTGGAGGACCCTTCACCAAGTTTGTTCAAACCGTAGTGATTCGTCAAAAAACATGGTGCCCAGGGGGTGAAGTTAGTTTACTATATAAGCTATAGTAAAAACTTAAAAAACCTTCTTGTCAGAAACCACTCGGCCAATTTTTATATAACTTCACAGAAATGTTCCTTGGGTGACCCTCTACCAAGTTTGTTCAAGTCATCGTGATTCGTTAAAAAACATGGCCGCCAGGGATGGGGCAATTTAAATAAGTAAGAACTTAAAAAAAATTCTTGTCAGAAACTACTGGCTTGATTTTAAAATAATTTCACAAAAATGTTACTTGACGGACCCTTCACCAAGTTTGTTCAAACCATAGTGATTCATCAAAAAACATGGTGGCCAGTGGGGTGGGGTTAGTTTTCTATATAAACTATAGTAAAAAACTTAAAAAATCTTCTTGTCAGAAACCACCAGATCGATTTTAAAACAATTTTGCAGAAAGGTTCCTTGGGTGACCCTTAACCAAGTTTGTTCAAGCTGTTGTGATTTGTTAAAAAACATGACCGCCACAGTGAAGTACTAGTTTACTATATAGACAGCTATAGTAAAAACTTCATAAGCCTTCTCAGAATCTACTGACCTGATTTGTAATTTCACTGACATTTACCATGGGTAATCCTCTACCAAGTTTGTTCCAGCCATTGGGATTTGTCGAAAAACATAGTCGCCAGGAGAGGAGGCTGGTTTGCTTTTTATGGATATAGTGAAAACTTTCTTTAGATATCTGATATCCAGATATCTGCACAAGGATACTTTTGTTATCGCACAACTTTTCTACGCATCTGTTACTTCTTCAAAACAAATCAAAACTACTCACCCATCTTGTTTTTCTTGAATTTTGAGTGTACATGTATTATATAATCTACTTAAGTTGGGTGACTCAAGGTCACTCAGGTGAGCGATATAGGGCCATCTTGGCCCTCTTGTTTGAAGATTTATTGCCGTTTATAGACAGATTCCTGCTGAGTTAATGTAAATCATTTTCAAATAACCATGTATTTAATTAATCAATTATATACTGAACCCATAACGACGGAAATAATAACAAAATCAGGCAGCTACAGTTGTTTATTTTACTCGATACAACAGAAATATATTTTTTTTAGGCATAGCACAACCATGATTGGAAATAGGATACTCTTCCGTTGGTATTATTAACTATAGAATATAGAAGAAAATTGACTTTGGAACAGTGAGATGGGGGTTGTTTCCCAAAATGTTAATTGCAGTTAAAATAACCTCTTTTTTGCACTCTCGTGGTCTGAAATGACAAATGGGAGACATTTCCTTCAAAAAAATACTTGTCATGTTTATGCCTCAAATAAACATATATGTGCATACTTACATTGAAATATAATGAACAATTACAAAATTTTGAAGATTTTTTGTTTTGAATGATTGAAATGTGCAATTTTTTAGCATTTGCATAGTAGTGAATATGTCATGAGACTATTTTAGTGTAAAATATTTAATTAAATTAGGTTCAAAAACTCTTTAAAAAATATATATGATCACAGTACAGTAGTAAATTTTATAGAACATAACAGTAAGTATGTTACAAAATTTATAAGGTAAGTTTCAATAAATTTTTATTTTAAATATGCAAATCGAAATGCATAATGACAGAGATTATTACATTTAAACAAGTTTCCATTAAGCACACCACATTTGCCTTTTCCCTGCAGCCAAAACGTGGCCGTTTCAGCCGGAACCTGGTCGGGATTTGGTATCACCCATGTATTTACTACCCTGTGCGCGGTTGTTTTTATCTTTCTTAAATTAAATATGCTGTTTGACTATAATTTTGCATCTTTACATCTTTCGTACATACTCAAACTTTCACATCCATTTACTCTAATTGCCACCCATTTTCTAAGACCTAACCATTGGATGCTTTTTAAAAGCAGCCAACTTGTGTAATTACACCATAGAACCCCAGTATTTGTTTCAGTGTTTCTAATTAAGAGTTCTCTTACAACTTCTTTTCGGTGTTACTGACTGTGAAATGCAACAACTGCATTTCTGTGTTGTTCACTGGGACGTGTTTACATTATATATTGATTGTGTTGCAAGCAGCTGATTACTAGATATACTCAAGTATGACATGATATCATCTCTGACTCAACTTAACTGACTTGCCTGTCAATACTGGCTGGAAAAACCGGAGATGTGATAGCTCTCATCTGTTGGTTCTGAGAAGCACTGGCAGATCCACAGTGGGTTAGGATGGGGGGGGGGGGGGGGGGGGGGGGGGGGGGGGCGGAAGTGAGACATATTGCACATCTTTAAGGAGTCTTTGAAATATTTTTTTTAATTTTGGGTCTCCTGTGAGTCTGCAGATTCGATTTCCAAATAATAAAAAAAACTGTCCATTCACAACTTATTTAATCAGGCCAGTGGTGGCGAGAAAGATGATTTCTGGACCCCACTTGAATTGTACCAGAAAAATTGCTAAATGACAGCTTTTTCAATAAAATATTTAATTAAATTCAACTGTCTGCCCAACTGACTAAAAATCCTGAAAACCGGACCACTTATGAGATTACATGATTGATGTACATTATCAATATATTCAAATATCATTCTGAGGTCTTCCTCCACCAATAAAGTGAACTAATGTCATGTTATTAAACCTTAAACTTCTATACTTTATAGATGCTTGGTTATGATTAGATCTTTGAATCTTTTTTTAATTATTTTTTTGAACTTAAATTCTATTTGATTGTCACTCCAATGTTTGTTTAAATAATGTACATAATTTTATTATGTATATATTATATTATATTTTGGGTCATTGGCTTTAATTTACAGAATAAACTGTGCCTACCTGTGTGTATATATATATATACATACACATACAGATGCTTCTCTTGAAACATTGATCTTTTAATGTAGTGCCATATTGTGGCTTATATTCAAATTACATACATAGATTCTGTGAAGTAGTTTAAATCAGTAGAGCGAGTCTAGCCTTTTGGACATATTGTTTATGGTCTATTGATAGCGTTTGTTTACAGCATGATTTAGTTTCTACTAGAAACACAGCGAGTTTTGGACTGTTAATTCTCTCTGAATGCAGGTAGTGCTTGCATGAGATTAAAGTTTTGATTATTTTAGTTATATATCTCTGTTATAAAGATAGTTTGTGTGTTTATTGATTTACATACCACATTACTTAATGTAATAACCTTGAAGTTATAATATTTTCTCTCATAACTCGACATAAGAATTTGTGAAAAATAGAATGTTGTTATCTCCACGATTTTTTACTGTTATCTTGGGTAATTCTTCTTATATCAAAGCAAATTAACAGCAGTTTATAAAATTATTTGTCCTTGTCAAATGTTTAACTTTAATGACAAAATATAGTAATAATTGCAGCTTAGTGTTAAACTACACAAATATGTCTTGAAATAGGAGTACATGGTGAATTGGAAGAAGTCAGATAAAGGTTGCTTAAATAGACATTGGTCATTAAAGTACAGAAAATAATTTATTATACAGTATTATTTTACTGTAAGTTTCTATACTTCTGCAGGGTCCCCTCCCATAGCCAAATAGTCTGAGACGCTGTCTCATTAGGTCACTTATCTCTCTATGTCACAGTCTCAAGGTCGATGTCCGAAGGCCGGTATTTCAAGGTCCCTTGTGTCTAAATTCATATGAATACATTTTATGAAAAATGTTTGCTAGTTATTTACAGCTAGGCTCAATTATCTCATCATATGTCTCTCACCACTGATTCAAGTGAGAAAGTTATCAGTTGCTTGCGGAGATGGGGTGTGCTCGAGTACTGGTTGTGCTTTCAGGATCCCAGAAAATAGTGGTTAGGTTAACTGACCATCTGTTAGCCCTCAATGGCATAAAAATGACGCTAAATATTCAATCAATCAATCAGTCAATAGTTATTTACAGATTGATTTGCTTTGTTGGCCTCAAAAGACGATTCTACTCAGATCTTTGTAAATCAACTTTGAAACAAAATTCCATATTATAATTTTTTTTTGCATTTTACCCATTTAGAAGCAAGTTTTTTACACATGCACTTCATAGCAATACAGAATGTGATGTTTTTTTGCCAGCAACACTGTTATGAAATATTTATGAATAATGTTTATACTTGTAAAAGCAGATAAACAGTTTAAATTATAATTATTTAGTATTGTTTGAAATATCAAGAATTCCTATAGATCCATATTTTAAAAAAAGAAACTGTTCCAGGTTTTTGTTTTAAAGTCACTTATATAATTATATAACTAAAATTATTGAATGGGTAGTACAGTAGAACTTCATTGGCTGGAACACTGATGGCTCAAATACCTATATAGTCCGGGCCAAATTGCTATTTCAGTGTATTTTCATGTGCATGTCACCGGGTTCAATATATAAACATGATGACATCATCTGGTCAATGTCACCGGGTTTAATATATAAACATGATGACATCATCTGGTCCAATATGCAAAATGTTTTTCAATATGTTAGCACATCTAACAGGACCTGTTTTGGTTTGCCCAAATGGAACAATTATTTTTTCAGTATTGTGTTAAGATATATTTAGTATAATATAACAAATAATACATGGCATTTAGGTCCAAATTGAAGATTACGGGCTGGGCACTCAGACCTAGAAAATTATATGGGCTTGAGCTTCATTCCAGTCCATATACGATCCTCGGTCTGACTGCCAAGTTCGTAAACCTGCATATGTATTATTTGTTTAATATTTGTTCTCTATATTTCAGCCACACCAGCGCCAGCTCCAACAGGAGGTCTAGGTGGATTATTTGCTGGTGGTATTCCTCGTCTACCAAATAAAGGAGGCCGGACGCAGGGTGGGGTGCCAAGAGGTAAGATCCTAGTTCTTTGCCTCGAAGTTTTGTAAATAAGAGTTACATGTATTCAGAGCCGTGTGATATTAATGCAATCAAAAGTGTAAGCGGTCACCTATTAAGCAGCTGCATTTGCTTTTTCCTGTTTCTATGCTTTAAGAGCAATTAAGCTACAATCTGTCTTAAAAGGCCATTTTTCCTTCTTCCAGTAACTGGCTGCTTAAGACAAGTTTTACTGTATTTATGTATTTATATGCCTCTATAATGCATCACAACTATTTTGCTTATTTCAGGTCCTGGCTCTGGTCCTCTAAGGTTTCCAGGTTCTAACAGGCCTCCAGCACCTAACACTAATTCATTATCTAATGGACCTACTCGAGGTATGGGAGGTGGACCGCCTCCGCCTCCACCTTCATCTAGCAAGAAGCCTTCAAATGCTCAAAGTGATAATAACGGCCATGTAACAAACAGTATAGCTAATTCAATATCGAACTTAAATAATAGTAGTGATTCCCGCTTCAATAGACCAATGGGCCAGCAGAGGCCATCTATAGCACCATCAGGGGTGCCGAAGGCAACACCACCTCCTCCACCAAGTCGAGGACCCCCTTCAGTTCCACATGGTGGTAGTTCACATTCATCTGGTGCTCCAAGTCATCAAAATTCAAGCCGACCGCCGCCACCATCGTCGAGACCCCCAAGCATGGTTGGGCGACCCTTACCCCCACCTCCATCTCCCGGACTTGGTGCCCGACCAAATTCCCAATCTTTTCCGCCGCCCCCTCCCCCAATATCAAATTTACCTCCTCCTCCGCCATCTAGTTCCAACAAACCACCCCCACCCCCATCAAGTTCCAATAAACCACCCCCACCCCCCTCTAGTTCCAATAAACCACCCCCACCCCCTTCTAGTTCAAATAAGCCGCCTGCATCCCCAAACAATATAAATAATTTACAATCAAGATTTGCCCCACCCCTGCCGGCAAATATGCCTCCCGCCCCTCCAATTTCCAGACCGCCCTCAAACAGATCCCATCCCCCGCCACCTCCGCCATCTGCCCCACCATCAGGCCGATCTGGTGCACCCCCACCACCCCCGCAAAGAACAACGCCTGTCGGAAATACCATGGGAAGATCTGGGCATTCCGGTCCTCCACCGCCCCCACCCTCAAGGGCTCCTCCATCAACACATTCCAACCCCCCTCCCCCCCCAGAACGGCGTTCTTCAAGTCATTACTCAGGAGGATCTGGCGGATATGATGGTATTTATATATTAATATTTCAACTTCAAAAGTTTGAAAAGGTTAATTTGAATACTCAAAAGAATTTGTGTGATTCTTTATGGTACATATATACATTTATTAAATAACTTACGGTGCAGTGTAATAAACCCATGACATAATTTTGATAAAATCGATAACCATGTGTCACTTCCAATTCATCTCCGTTTAACTCAGCTTACATACATAAAATACTTTCAGACTTGCCCGAATAAATAAATGATGTTAATTTGCCATGGTAAAATGACGTTATTTTAAAAGTTATGTGAACTGGTGGAAACTGTTGTGAATGATTTTTTCTTCTTTACAGAGCTGATCTGAAAAAAAAATTAAATATAATGTTTCCTGAGTTATGTAATAAAAAGAATCTTACATTCATGCTCATTTATTATTTAATTTATTAAACTCCTTTGCAATATTTTTGCCAACTTGTTTAATAATTCATTAATAAATTAAAACTCTTTTAAGTAATAATGTACTTTTAAAATACATGGAGGATCTTAAATGAGTTTTCATTAAATTACTTCTTGTGAAGCGCACAGTTCAGTGGTAAAACCAAGGATCAGGCAGTCATCGGTTTGATTCTTCATCACGGCTATACTAGGTATCTTTGAGCAGGACACTTTGCTATCCTTAAATTGCTTACGTCCCACTGCGAAAGTTGTATCTTTTTTTAGTGAAGGTTACATGATACTTACCAGTATGCTTGAAAATTAGGTTCGAAATGTTTTCAAAATGGTTTATAGGGACTTTGTTTTCTTGCTGCAGATGAGTAAAGCAAAAGCTGGCATAGCATATACTGCAATATGACATCACTGGTGTTAAAAAAAGAGATTTTCATTGGATTTTAACAGATAGATGTATTTAAGAGCATCCATAAACAAAATTTTTGAGGATTTTTTTTAAAAAACATAAAGGTGTCGCTGCACTGTCTTAAATTAGGAATACTTTGAGAGTGATCCATAAATTACACAAACTTGGTCTGCAATTAATGTAAAATTATTTACTTTAAAACAAAAAACTCCGAGAAAACAAATCGACATGCTATGCTTTTGACTCTTTATCTTTTAAATAAATAAAAAATCTGTGATTCACATATACAGAAACATGTACATGTATGTAACAATAGCCCAGCCATTGTGATGACAGTAAGCCTCGTATTGCCCTATTAACCTGAATGACATTCTGTATTACCAGTACTTGAGAAGATGAATAAAATGAATTTGATATCTTTGAGATGGGGTATAAGCTGTGGATAGTGGTGTATCATATTGCATAATAATGAGGGGTTGTATTCAAACTGTGGTATTAAGTCCTGTATATATAATGCAGATCCAGCATTGTTACACTCAATAGCTGGTATGTTAAAAAGTCGGGGCACTGATTGCTTAAAGAAATGGATAAGGATTCTATTGCACTTTTTACAATACCACTGAATCAGTTTTAAAAAAGAAAACTTTTGTTTATTACAGCTGATCTTGTTTCTGATTTATTTCATCAAAAGGGAGCATACTCTGTCAAAATGGACAAAAATTGCCATAGCCTGTAGGTGTGAGTCCACCATCGAGTTTTGTTCTTTATTTTATAGTAAATTAAAAATGTTTGCAGGTTTGTCTTTCATAGAGAGACTCAATTGAAAGAATTGAAATTTACTTTTTATTGTTTGTCAACCTCTAAACTACCAAAATATGATGAGAAAAGTAGGGACCACTTGTCATCCATGAGATGACAAAGTGAAAATAAACTTCCGAAATCACTTATTCATACCCTAATTTCCAAACATCATTTGTTTCTAAATTCACAATTCAAACATATGAATGCTTTTAAAATGTTCAAAATACATCAATAATGCCATTCAAATGAAAAAAAAAGATCATTAAAATAAGGTAAATGCATATTTAAAGAAGAAACAAGGATTATTTATAACCACTATTATGCAACTACCCCATGGAAGCATTTCCTGTTGTACAATATGGTTGCTGATACTGAAAATAGACACAGAAATTGTCAAAATCTTTAATAAATTATGTAAGAAACACATTCAACAGGCTGACTATAACTAGAGACATATACTTTTATTGTGTCGTGGTCCAGTTAACTATCAATTTAGATCCAATTCAGAGGCCGTTAGAATTCCCGCCCAGCCACAATCTTCGGGCTGATTGATGTATGACATTGCATCTCATTGTCATTTGTCTCTGATCACTGATTGAAGTGGGAAAGTTATCACTTAATTGCAACATTTTTCTTTTTACTTAATTGCATGTTGATGCTGTAGTTTGCATGTTCTTGAAGTAAAAACAATGTTCAACTTGTTTCAGATTTTGAAGTTAGGTTTCAGTTCCACGCAAGTAACGAATTTCCACCACCAGAACCAACAGGCAAGGCAAACAAGACTTACCCTAGTAAAGCAGTAAAAAATCAGTCAAGTAAGTGGTGATGATGATGAAAATTTTTTTAATTTCACATGATTATTAATGGGATTATCAGTACCATATTTCAAAACGATACATGTGTTATTTGGATAAGTATTTCATGAAAAACAAAAGTCTGATGGTATCTTAAATTTGTAGGTGACACAGTTCATATAAAATTAATAATATTTTCTGTCCAATGTTAAGCTCAGTGAATTGAAGTTTTGCCATCATGTGAGCTTGATCTGTGGCTTATATGAGTTTGGTCCTCTTACCAGGACTACCTGGTATGTGTCAATTGACAATGTTGTTGTATGGTGTTTAGCGTCGCTTTCAACAATTTTTCAGTCATATTGCGAGGGTGTCTACCTGAGACAGTATTCTAAGCGCTGTCACACTGGAAATTAATGCAGCAGACACATGGTATGATATGCCACCCAGTCACATTATACTGACACAGGGCCGACCAGACCTAGAACTCTTCTCTAAATGTTGAGGGTCAAGCGAGGAAGCTTCTAGTATCATTTTTAAAGTGTTGGTATGACCTGGTCAGGTATCGAACCCACGACCTTCTGCATCGGAGGCAGACGCTCTACCTCTAGACCACGCTGCGGTCTGCCAATTGACAAATCATGTTTATTTTCAATTTAAAGTATTATAGTAATTGATGCTTCTGCCATTCCTATAATGATTTATTGATTGAATATTTAGCGTCATTTTTATGCCATTGAGGGCTAACAGACGATCAGTTAACCTAACCACTGTTTCCTGGGATTAACCAATACTCGAGCACACCCCATCTCCGCAAGTAACTGATAACTTTCCCACTTGAATCAGTGGTGAGAGACGAATGATAATGAGACACAATGTCATATATCAATCATCACGGAGACTGTTGCCGGGCGGGGGATTCAAACTCACGACCCCTGGATTGATAGTCAAGACGCATAACCGACTGAGCTAATCGGGCCCGGCTCCTATAATGATGAAGGGGCATTAAGTGATTCCCTTGTCTGTCTGTTTGTTTGTAATTTGTGTGTATGATGTGAAATATTGGTTTCCAATTGATAACTTCTGAAGAGATCGACCTGTTTAATTAATATTCCATGTGTACCTGTGTAATTGTAAAACACAGGTCCATTTCATGTATTTGTGAACATCAGTCAAATTTTATGGGAGTCGTGGCCGCTTCTTGACTAAATTTTCAGTAAAAAAATCATTTTTCTGATTAAAAATGGCTGAATTCCTGTTGACAGACACATACAGTAGAACTTCATTGGCTTGAACCCGAATGGCTCGAAAACCACATATAGCTGAACCACTTATCTGATTCCTGCAGAATTTCTATTTCGATGTATATATGGGTTTGAGCCATCAAAGTTCTACTGTACCTAGTTAAAATTTCACTATTGTTGCTTATTCATATCGTGTACTTTCTTTTACAGCAAGGAGAGCTCCACCGCCTCCACCTCCTGGAGTGCGTTAAAAGTTATCATGAGTGTGTTGACCTTGAAATGTAGGTCATTAAGAGGTCAAGGACATTTTATGCTGAAATATTGACCTGCTGATCTGACCTACTCTTGGCGGTGTAGGAAGTAATGAGAACCATCAACAGTCGATTCGTTATCAAGAATAATACATATATATTTATAAACAATAATCAGATTATGGAGTAAAAGTGTGAGTTGCATTGCTTTGTGTGCTTGATTATTGTGGAGAGTCACAATGGAACACTGGGCCATACAACCACACAAGATTGTCTGCTTGAACTCCTTGTGTATCTCAGTGTTACTGTTGCATCCCTCCACTAGACTGTGGATTATAAAACAGAAAGAAAGAAACTCCGCAGCAATATGTAGTGGACCACTTTATTATTGTAAAAGGTGTGGATATGTCAAGTTGATAGGAGCATAAAAAATAACTATTAAGGTGTCAAATATTGACACTGTTAAAGTGTCGTATACAGACAATATTAAAGTGTATAAGTGTATAACTCGGCACTATTAAAGTGTATAATTCTGACATGATTAAAGGGCGTAAGCTGATATATATTCATTCCATTCTTTTTACTTATAAACACATCATAGTTATGTAAGTGCAGATTTTAAAATGTCCTCATTTATTTAACCGGTTATGTCAGAACCAGTGTACTAATATAAGTGAGGTTCTGTTCTGGGGATACACGGCCATTTTGATAAATTTTCAGGTAATGCTATTTCTGAAAAAATATCTGCATGATGCGAATAAGATGGCCCTTTTTGTTTCTGTTTTGGAGAGGGGGACAACTCTGATAAATTGTATAAAGGTGTCGCTTGTCGTAACATTTGCAATTATATATGACAAAAGTGTAAAATCTACTTGCATTTGTTGCAATCTTTGTAATGGAAGAAAAGATTTTATCAATTTGTATTTTTTAAGACTTCACTCATATTTAAAAAGAAGCATTACACCACTAGTTTTATAATAAAATAACATAATTAATTCCTAACTTACAAATAGTAATACTGGAAGACACATATCTCTATACCATTATATGTTCATAAATGTAAATTATTGATTTAACATGAAGACATGGAACATTGCTGTGTGTCCCTTTAAGAACAGATGATATGTTTACAGGATATATACTATAAATAATAAGACTTGGACTGGTCACGTTTCAAGTATTGTAATTGGGGTTGCATGAAGTAACTTACCAAGTGTGCACTGGATTGAGTGTTGGACACATATTCTAGAGGTCATGGGTTCAATCCTTGGCCCAACCTGATGGCCTCTCAATACTCGGTACTCATTACATCCAGAAAACGGACTTGAGAGCAATTCATACATGTATAAACTCTTGAGCTTTCTTCGCAATAAAGCTGAATAAATTAACATTAGCCAAGTGTACATGTATCATAGGGATAACAGTTCAATGTTGGGTTTGATTAACTGATTGATCACTTTGGTGATATGTTTGAAATGTTACGATTAAATAACTTTTATTGTCTCTTTGCCTACATATTAACGTAATGACCTAAACTTTTGTATAATTTGTTACTCAAAACATGCATTATAAACTACAAGAAAAATGATTTAAATATAAATAAATCCATTATTATACCATCATTGCATGGCTCTCTGTCTCTGCGAATTATTCTGTTCAATTGTGGCTGGCAGGCATTTAAAATAATTTACTCAAAGCATGCTTTCATATTGATGATACATTTTGAGACAAACAGCGTACATCCATATATCCCAGATATGGGTATCGGGAGCTATCGGTCTAATATCGATTGTTTGGCTCCCGATCAGTAAATTTATTTAACACCCCTTATAAATGTTAATGAAATTTAAAAAAAAAATACAAGGATGGAATGTAAGAGTTGTTGAAATTCATCATGTTAAAGATCAAAGAATATACATTTGGAGGGTTCAGCATGACACTGTTCTATCTACGTAATAAACAATTAAGAAAATAACGCAATGTTTCTGAAAAATTTCGAAATAATGTTATGATGTGAAAACTACTGGAGTTTATATTTATGTATGACCTGTGCTAAGTGTGATGGTCATGTGAGTTTTATGTTGTAGTCGTGTGACATGGGGACTGGCTTGCTGATTCATTTTTTGTTGAATTTTGAAAACATTTCACATGTTTTGCATAGCATGGTACAATGTATTGATTGGCTTGTGTCTTGATCATGCTGATGTAATTGTCTCGAATGTGACTTGTAAAAAAAGACTTGGGTATTGTTAACCATTTTGACAATGTTTTAACAATTATTTTGTTTTTGTAACTAAGTCAGTTTCTAAGCTACTAATCTTAGGTCAGCCAAACTTTTGGGAAAGTTTTGTTAATCGATCACATCCCATGTAGGCTTTATTGAAATTTACGCATATTTTGAAGAGTCATTACAGAGCTTTTAAAAAGCCTTTCTATGAGGTAGACAAGAGAATAGTTTTGTATGAAATTGTATATTGATTAACTTCTAAATCATTTACCGATACCAGACAGGTTTAAATCACAGGAACTAAATGTATAATTTCTAGTCCATGTTACAATGTACGCTATTTGTTTGCATTCCATTTATTCTGAGTCTCACCGTTCTATCTGCTTCCAAGTAACTTACAGTTCGAACTATTAAATATGATGCATATTATGTTGTTTGACAACTTTCCAATAGATGCAAGGTAACTAATTAAAGAAATATATAAATTGATTTACATTCATTTAGGTAGATTTCTTTGTTTAAATGAATTAGAACTAGGAGACTGCCATCAGTAATCTGCACTGCAAAAATTCACTTTGTTTTACATTTATATTTTTTAATCATATGATCCACAATGACCGCCCATGCTGAAAATAAACTACAATATCTCTTAAAGATTGATTGTTAAAAAGGCTTTTCATTTATTCCTAAAAAAATTCTGCAAAGTTGCCTTAGATTTGCAAGTTTTATCATACATAGGACATAGGAAAATATGTAAAGTTTTAATTTTCTTTGAAACAGAAATCAATATTTTATGTGACTCAGTTGAGCGATTTTTTACTAGTTTGACCCTTTTTGTCCCCTTATTATGCAGTAAATACCTAGTAAGTCTGTAGTATGGACACAGTGGTCCTGATTGGGTCTGTTTTATAGCAATACTGAGAAAGCCCCATTTGAGCACATTGATTGGTCAGTTGCTTCAACAGAAAGTTAGTAAGCATTCTATTGCTATGAATTATGGGACAGGCATAGCATTCCCTACTTTTTCAATGGTGGTTAATCGACCTGATTTTGGAGATATCAGGTTCTGGGGTAGACATACCTAGGACAAGGAGTTGTGTGTATTTCTTGTAAGACATTCTGGCTCCTGTTTGGCGTACATGTTGAGCTATATACTTAAAAACTTAAAGCTAAGAAGAACAGCCAGGTGACCATGGTCTTGACTGATTCCAATAAAACTGCATATGAATATATTGATATTGATTATATGATAAATAAATAACCAGTCGAAACTGAGTTATGTTTTTAGGTATTAAAGTAAAAAATAAGAAAATATTCGTGAAACAGAAGCCTGATAAAGGTATTGTGATGATAAAATTTCACATCAACGACTCTGCTGATCACACTGGTTGTGATTAGATAGGTTTGCAGACCTTGTACATGTTCATTTAAATGTAAATATCCTTCAAGATTGTATACAGGAGTTGAATACAGGCTGGTTACTGGATTCATAATGCTTGTTTTCTGAGGTGAGAAATGAAATCAATCTTATATTAAATTATGTGGCTTCAGTTTTTGTATCAATCAAAATGGCATTTGCTGGATAATCTGATAATGTACGATTTGTTTCGTTTCTGAGTATAAATATTCGGTGTGTGGTAATTTTGCTGCTTTCTTATAATTTAGGGTAATTCTAGGTTTTAATTTATTGATGAATTCATGATGAATAGTTTGATAAGCATGTGATTTGTATTAATGACGCAGTACGACGTCTTGTGCTTGATTTCATTGTGCAATCAGTTGTTTTATATTGTCAAAATGAATTATTTGTGTAAAATGTGTTGATGCATATCTTAAAACATGGCTTGAAATTGGCATCTTCCTTTCATGTGCTGAAACTGTTATTTTGAGGGACTAAGAAGGTAGATGGACTAGTTTCAAACTAAGCCCTGAGTTTTTACTTTACATATAACATTGCAAGTGTGTTGGATTTTGTTTGGCCAATGTACCTCCAAGTCTTGATGTTAGACTATATCATGAGAAGGTGCTGCCAATTATTTTTTTCAAGAATATTTTGTTTTGACTCTGGCTCTACCAACATATACTTAAATACTTTAAACAATTTAATCTAAGAAAAGCAGCCAGGTGATCATGATTTTAGACTGGTTTCAGTAAAACTGCATATTGTTTCATTGATATTTTTTATGAATTAATTGAGATAACTAACCAGTCAAAAACCTAGTTAAGTTTTTCAGTATCTAAGTAAAATGTTGATGAAACAGAAGCCAGATTTCAAAATGACATGCGATCAAACCCTGATACATCAACAATACATAAATAGTAGGCTTGTAAATACAAACATATTTAATGTATAGGTCACTTTACAACATGAGAGATTTGAACTGAATTAGGTCACTTTACAACGTGAGAGATTTGAACTGAATAAGATTTTATGTTTAGGTCACTTTACAATGTGAGAGACTTTGAACTGAATACGTGCAGCATGGCACACATATCCGTGTAATGATGCTTATAATTAAATTTACTGTTTTGCTTTTTCTGTGGTCAGTATTTCAATGATAGATCTGTGTTTAATAACTTATTACATATTTTGGTTATTAGTTTCTTTTGAAACAGTCAGTATCAAAATTATGGTGACCTATTCCCTAATATCTAAACATAAATATAAAGGATACAGATTGTGTTGTATTATCTGTCGTCACAACACAACAACCATATATGTATGTACATGTACAGAAAAGATAATACGTACATGTTAGTTCGGTGAGTATGTTTCGCATGGTAGATAAAGATGGTAACTCCTGAGTCGTATGTTGAAGAATACACTATATATGCTACAAGTATATATGTTTTATCTTGGTTGATCTATAATTTAGGTTTCTAGATTACAGTAAAGATAAAAAAAATACAATACATACAATATAAATAGGTCATGCATGATTACATTGTTTTGTCCTGGTGGATTTACAATTTGAAATACATGTACAATGTTTACAGTATTAGTAGGTCGTACATGTTTACATTGTTTCATCCTGGTGGATTTATAATTAAGATTTCCTGATTATGTCAAGGATCAAGTAATACAATACTTGCTGTACAAATAGGTCATACATGTTTACATTGTTTTCTCCTGGTGGATCTATATACATTGTTTTATCCTGATGGATCTATATGCATTGTTTTTGACATTAGCAATGAATCAATAGAATGTCATGCCAGTAGGTCATTAATATTTACAATATTTATTAAATACATGTAAATGGAAATTAACATTTAATTATTATACATTATTTAGCAATCCCCTATTTATTTGATGAATTATTATTAATTTCTCGGTGTATTATTTCTGATAAATTCACTGTTAAAAATAGTGAAATGATAATGATATTTTTGATTTTAAATCTTTAAATGAATGCAAAAATTGTTGATTTCAGTGAAATACCGATTAAATTTCACTCATGAACTCAAAAATTGTTGTGCTGTTTCCATGAAATTGGATTTGCCACTTGTTGACCATACTGCTTCAATGAAATTAAAAATGATATTCCACTGGAACCAACAGCTATATTATCCCCTATATCTGTATTAATATCTACATGCAACACCTGTTACACAGTCACAGATATTCATGTAGATTTAGTGTAGTGGAAAATATTTACAGAAAACCTAATTATGCTTCCATGTAATCTGTATGCTTAACTAGTATTTATAAGTTGTGTATTCTTTTGTTTTTTTTAATTTTATGTTATAACTGCATTTTCAAATAAATATCTAATATTGTTACAGAAATGTGTACATGTTTATAATTGTTAACATATTTAAATAAAAGAGAAAACCTATACATAACTAGGCTGCATTCATTAACCTTGAATATGTAAAACACTAAATGGTAATCTGACTTCAGTGCTGTACCGCCATTTTACTTTAAGGAAAACGATTAAACACAGACGTGCAACTTTCAAAAGTAATTGGCTAATGCAAACAAACACAGCTTTCAGATGATTTATTTTGTTACCTGTTAATTAATGCATTAAATGTTTGATGTTACTCGATGCAGTCCAGATGCTTAAGTTTATACACAGATACTTAAAAAATTAAATATAAAAAAAGCATCTAGGTGATCATGATTTTAGAATATTTCCAGTACAACTGTCCATAATTTAAATAACATTGATTAAAGAAATAATAAGTAAGCGGTCAAATTCTGTCAAGATTTGATGAATTCAATTTAAACTTAAGAAAATAAATCATTTTAAAATTGCAAACAGCAAACATATTTCAAGAAAAGTGAAAGCTGTTGCCATGGAGTGTATGCTGAAATGTGTACTTGATGAAAATGTAAACATGCTTTTACATGTACAATTATTGAAAAAAGTGTGTTGATGCATATACATTGTTTGCTATTGTTTTGTTCCATTTTTCCAAGCTTTGATCCATTCCATTTGATTGATTTAGTGCATGCGTTGTAATCAAAATAATGTTGGATGCTTTAAATCGTGTATTATATGTTCTTTTAAGCAGATATAGCATAGTGGTGTGCATCGCGTTTATTTTATTTTTTTCCGTTAAAGAAAACATGACTACTATAGTATAGTTTTATTATTTTTGTAACTCTATTAAACCTGTAATAATTTATAGAAAATTTCATTGAAATACCTTTTCATGTGTATTTAACATTGCTCCCCAGTAATGACAATTAAACACTCAAGGGGAAGAAAGTATATTTTATACATATTTTAAATTCATTTTATGAACTTGAATTTTAGCGTGTAAAATCTGATATTAGGTACATGTACATATGCAATAGTTTAAACTGTTTGTATTGAAAACTATTGCATGTGTTTATGTCATGGCTTTTAATTTTGGGTCGAAAGTTATAAAAAGAAAACTGGGTTCTCCAGGGCGGTTTGGGCTTAGGTACCATCTTAAGTTCACCTCTCTCACAGCTGAGGTTCTAGGTTTGAGACTAACTCAGCAGGAGCAAAAGTGGCCTTTTAAGACGGGTTTATTTATTCTGAAGTAATAGAAATTATAAATAGCAATTGTGTCTACTTAAGAAAAGTGGCTGTTTGACTGTATAATAGTTCATGTTGAAAACATAAAGTCTAATAATGAACGTATATGTTTCCAGTTATGCATTGAGTTTGTATAAATGTTAGAGTGACGCATGATTATAATGACAAGGCAGTTATTATAATGGTGAATGTTCAAAAGACTAATTTGCAGCAGTTTTTTGTGGGATTCTGATAAAAAAAAAATCAGTAAATGAAATCTATTTGTATATACTGTCACTGCAGCTGGATTTATGAACAATATTGGAATCTTGCTTTTTAAAGATGTAAAATTTTATAAATGGCCTGTTACTGCCACGAAGAATGCCTTGTGAAACACTTAATAACAGTGACGGTGCATTCTGTGCATATCAAGTGCCACTGGCTCTGACCTCTGTTGATAGATGTGATATGTGAATGTTGTGTTTCTGTCCAGGGCAGACGCTACATAAGTGATAGCATTAGTGTGTTTTGTTTTGGCAATTTTGCAATCAGGCTTTATCTTAACAACTTCAACAACTTCCTGTCTTGGCCTGATAGTCACAAAATATCTCAATTTGGGTGCAACAGCACTTGAGCTGACATTTTAAAACTGCTTCTTTAGAAATTTTATAACTTATATTTGCACATGGAATGTCCATATGAAGTATGCATATCGACGTAATACTTGACAGGTATGTTGAAACTAGTCAGATATAATTAGGTTAATTGGAAATGAGATAAAGAGCCTGAGAGCATAGTATTACTCAAGTTGAGATATTGGGGCATATTCAAGAGATATTATGTGATATGCAGTACCTGGGTTAACCATATTTGGTTTTGGTTCCAACTAGTTGAGATATTGGAGCATACCCAAGTTGAGATTTTATGGCATACTTAAGTTGAGGTATTAGAACATACCCAAGTTGAGATATTATGACATACTGAAGTTGAGAGATGACATGGCAATTGAGATAATATAACTTCCGGTATTATGCCACACTTTCTTTATATGTATGAGATGATGTCCACTATAGAGATCAGCCATATCAAACTTGATAATTATCATAGTACATGTATATACTTTGGAGTATGGATTTTAAGATATTTTAACCTTTTGTTTAGGGTGCATGTTTCAGCAAAGGTTTTTTAGCTTTTAGAAATACAGTTGTATATTACAAATTTTATATCAGGAGTTCAAGCTTTTTTAGCAGTAAATAAATAGTAGTAGCAGAATCTGAATTTAGATGGAAAAGAATCAATGAAAATTTAATGTTGCCAAACCTGTAGACATTTAGATGTTTTGCAGTAATTTCTTAAGTGTGTAATGTATTGTGATAAAAGTTTCAGTGTTTCTCAATATAACATTTGACATAATATTATATATCATTTTCAGCTTTACCGGTATTTGAAAAATGAAATATTTATATTAGCCACTTAAAAAGATTGGTTAGCAGAAACATACAGAAAAAATGTGTTCGCAAAATATAAAAAAATCTTTGGGCTGAAACGTGGGCCCCAAACAATAATATATAATATGATCATTAATACACACAGTTATGATGTGTGTTTACATTTTCATGATGAATTGCGTGCACAAAATGACCTATAATGTGTCGACATGACGTAAAACATCATAAATTCATTCATTCACAATGAAATTTTAGGGATATTTGGTAAATCTTTCGTTACTGTTTTCTGATTTTTCTATTTATTGAATTGCTCTACTAAGAGATTTGTTTGTCCGACTCTTCAGATGGTTTTGTTTCAACAAATAATCTATATAATTTTTATCCCTTCCTTTCCATGAAAGACAGCTGAGAGAAGAGTTGAATTTACGTTTGCCCGTTTTGAATTCAAACTTGGCTGGGACTTCTATAGATAAAGTAGATTGTAGATAAAACCTTAGTAGATTCCTATTATGAGACAATTAATGGCATTTTAGTGGTTACATTTAGTAGCAAGTGATATAGTTATAAATATTATAGTACCTCATTTCCATATTCCCTTCTTTGTTCAATATGATGAAATCTGGTCAATCTTTTAGTATATTGATTTGGCTCAGTCCAGTATAAAACTGAAGATGAAGTCAATTGAACAAGCATATCTTTTAATAGGGATTTTAGAGTAGTTTTATACAACCTCTCCTTTTTGCAATTAATGCAAATGATTGGTACTAGACATTTTATCTAATAGACATTTCTTTTGTAGTGTTTCTTCAAAAAGGGCAAAATGTTTGTTTTTTATAACAAAATTGCATAAAGGTTATGGATTTGAATTATTTAAGTTTTATTTGTATATAAAATTGATAGAAAATAAAACTTGATTAACCGCAGTTACTTACAAAAGGATTGTCAATCTTTTTGGATTCATTCTAAGGTTCTTCCCTTACCAATTAAACATAGAACCTGTCATGTGTCTTGAAAATGGAGTAAAAAAAAACAATAAAAAAAACAACAACCCTAAAATAACAAATCTGTGGTGTATTGATAATGGCAATTAAAAATGATTAGAGATTTTTTTTTAAAACAGGTACATAACCCTTAAACAGTTTTTGATATTAATTACTGTAAATGAGCCCAATTAGAGTAAAAATGTTCAAAATGAATTAATTCTTTGTATCATTTTAAACATTCTTGCACTGATAGAGCAATACTTATTATTGCTTCATTGCATAATGAAAATGTTGTAAGTTTTCATTTTCTGCAGTTAGATTACTATTATCTTAGAGGATGGGATTCCGTTTGTGGCGATATGATTTTGTTTTTATTTTGCGTTTAATAAACATGCTCGGAGTGCATAGACCCATTCTTCTGGCTCATATTTATTTCTTGTTGAGTATATATTATCTATCCCTATTGTTATATATAAATTTATTTTTAATTTGTAATATAATTATTACTATGAAATCTCAATCTTAAAACAATGTAAATAAAACTTATGAAAAATGATTCTTGTTGATTGTTTTTAAACATACCCCCACCTCCCACCATGTGGTTCCAGGATATGTTTTGTTAGTGATGGCAAGAATACGACCACTGTAGCTCATGCATGTCGGAAGAGGTGACAGTTAAGAATTAGTTTCTGATGCTCGCGATATCACAAGTATCTGTAATGTGTATAATCAAACCTATGCAAGCAGTCACATCTATTAAGCAGCCACTTGTCTTAAGCAGTCACATTTTCATTTTCCATTTCTATGCTTTTAGAGAAAAAAAATCACCTGTATTAAGTAATAACCTGTCTTAAAATACCACTTGCTCGTTCCCTCAACTGGCTGCTCAAGACAGGTTTGACTAAAAACAACAGGAAGGTGAATGTTGATAAATACGAGACATTGCCATTATACCAGCCTGGCCCAGTTAACAGAGAGTACATGGTGTGTCAATCATGCTGTTATTATACTTATTTTGTAATGAATACTCTAAATAACAGACAAAACTTTACATGTAGTCCAGCAGAAAAATTTAGATAGGATATCAATTAGAATCGATGGGAAACAAATTAAGTAATATAATTGGTAAGATTTGTTTCCCTTGCATTATGTGGTAGAATTACTCTGATTTTAAGCTCAACTGTAACTATCAGTACAATTTTAGAGTAATACAAGGTGACAGCGTAGCAACACAAATTGCTACGTCATTGTTTTTTGAATTCCCAGCTACTGGATCGATAGTGAGACACATTACCAATTTTAATGGCCAGGCCCAGTTAACAGAGAGTATGTCGTGGTGTGTCAATCATGCTATTCTTATACTCATTTTATAATGAATACTCTAAGCAACAGATAAAAATTTACATGGCCCATGTAGACATTACATTCCAGAAGAACACTTTAGATATGATATTAATTAGAATCAAAGGGAAACAACTCTGGTTTGATTAAGTAATATGATTTGGTCAGATTTATATCCCCCCAAAAAAAGAGTATTATTATTATTTGTTTAAGGAATTTGTTTAAAGTATAAAAAATGTCTAGCTAATAATAGCATTTGGGGAAATGCTTCTTTACATAAGAATATATTTATATATATAGGTAGATAAAGATATTTCATATGATTCGCTTGCCATTGAACACACGTTTGTATTATTGTTATTATATTATCTGCTCGCTCATGATCATTTGTGACTAATGCATAAACTCATATGAAACTTTGTATGGTTAATAAGGGATGGCCTCGACCCCAATTGAACTATGACGAGGAAAAAATCTTCTATATCCCATGTATTCTGGTAGAATTGATTGTCTAACAAACTCTGATTTTAAGCTCTTCTAAGTCACTAATCGGTACAATACTGTGAAATCATTAATTTTCGCAGGGTACTAATTTTCGTTGATTTCATTGGGAGCCTAGACAACATAATCAATTACCCACAAACTTAGTTTACACTATATGTTATGCTGACAATATAAATTACCTCTGTTTTCATATGCCTGCGTGCATTGCATTGTGGTAAATAATCCACTCGTTATTTATATATTTTCTTTCGTCGTATTGCATCAATATTTACATTGGTAATTTTGTAAATAGTGCAAGAATTTTTAAATACTCATATCATCTTTTAATCTACGTCCATCTACTCATAGATGTGTGTGTGTAGCGAGATGTGTTATAATTTACCATACTGCACGTGTATTTCAATCAAATGTCGGAGGTGCTAAAATAGTATTCGAGTGACAACACAAACGGCTTCGTCATTGTTCTTGTCAAGTGTGCAATTTTTTAAAGATGAATACTAGACAAGTACTCTTTTATTGATAAATTATGTTTGTCTAATGGAGTGTTTATGCTACTGAGAACATTTAGTATTTAATTAAAATATACAAATTGTATTATATTTGTTGTAACAGTTACTGATGTTTTGAAGAAAAAAAACCATTATTTTGGGTAGAATGAAAATGTACAGGGATATCTATAACATGGGGTTCATAACCCTGCATTAAATCATCCAATTATTCTGGGTAAAATATGTAGCAAGATGTAGCAAATTTAGTAATTTATTTCTGACTTGTATAGAGCCCTCCCCATAGTCAGACTCTGTTACAAGAGTGTATCAAGGTCAAAGATTCCTTGTTATATTTCACTCTTTTGTAATAGGTGCAATAATAGGTCCAAGTCTGTCTGTCTGTTTGTCTGTCTGCCTGCTTTTATCAATCAATATACACTTTATGTATTTCCATCAAGAGTATTTCATCATTAAACAAAATATCACTTTCGTTAAACTGGATAAATAACAATACAAGCATTTCTAATAGTGGAATCAATCAAACTCGATCTCACTAGATCTATCCCAATATATACACCAAGGATTATCTTCTATATATTAGTTGCTGAACCGACATTGATAAATAACAGCAATGGTAACACAACACAAAACCTAACTGACCACACAGTCTCCCCTAGGATTTCTTGTTCCATGCTTCATCCACCTTTGTCAATGTCTCCTGGTGAAGGGGGATTCCCATTATTTGTCCGGAGGTCAGTTCATGGATGTCATTATACATATTCCAGTCGTGTTGAAAATGGCATATAGATTCACACATTGAGCCACAATGTGAAAATTACAAACCCATTTGACAAAATTAAGACATGGCAAATCTGCATTTTTACATCCATTTTATATAATATATATATAATATATAAATATATATAAAGGGAGATAATTGAAAACACAACACTAGAGATAATTATTTGTGAACAACCAGACATACTTTGCTGTTTGCTTACATATTTTTATGCATATAATAACCCCACACATAAACTGAGATTATATAGAAACATATCACACTGGCATATGGTATACAAGAAAAAGAATCAAATACAATTAGTGAACACATATTTCTGGCAAACACAATACAATAACTGGATGCAAATTCCTGGCAAACATAAGTATTACATGCAGATCTCCGGCAAACTCAACTATACACTGGACTATTGCATGCAATACACAAGTCCCCTATATGTAAGTTTCAAAATCTCAGCTGAATTTTGCAGGGTCCAGGTTTTATTAATAATTTTACCAATTTTGTTGCCATAGTAACCACAATTTTTGCCCAGCTGAAAAAATAATAAAATGATGTACAAGATGTCCTTATTTCTCTCTATCCACATGCCAAGTTTCATAAATGTAGATTGGATATTTTTTGTGTTACCACAGGATCTAAGGTGTATCTGTAGTTTCATCAATTTTGTTGCCATAGTAAGCACAATTTTTGTCAGAGTGAAAAAAATAAAATGACTTGCAATATCTCCTTATTGCCCTCTATTCACAAACTCAGATTGGATACTTTTTTTTAGTAATTTTCACAAGGACACTTGATGGTTAATGAAACTAATTACTGGATGCAGATTTCTGGCAAACACAATTTTGTGATGCAGATTTCTGGTAAAAACAATTAATGGTTACAGATTTCTGGTAAAAACAATTACTTGATGCAGATTTCTGGCAAACACAATTACTGGATGCAGATTTCTGGCAGACACAATAACTGCATGCAGATTTCTGGCAGACACAATAACTGCATGCAGATTTCTGGCAAACACAATTATTGGATGCATATTTCTGGCAAACACAATTACTGGATGCAGATTTCTGGCAAAAACAATTACTTGATGCAGATTTCTGGCAAAACAATTATGTGATGCATATTTCTGGCAAAAACAATTATTGGATGCAGATTTCTGGCAAACACAATTACTGGATGCGGATTTTCAGCAAACCGAAACAGCTATTAAAATTACCCATATGTCATCATACCTACAACAAACAAGAGGATTTATACCCAAGCCCTGGCTGATTTGTACCCTAGCCCTGATTGATTCATACCCTAACCCTGGTTGATTTGTACCCTAGCCCTGATTGATTCATACCCTAGCTCTGGTTGATTCATTCCTTTTATAATTCTCCATACTCTTACATAATATTGATGTTTTTAATTGCTAGAACACAATATTTCCACCAGGATGATTATTGCTATCATCAAAAACTATTGGTACCTATTTCGAAGGGTATATACATTGCTAATTCATACATGATACAATTTATCTTGATATGTCTAGTGTTGGTTATCTGTGTTATTTTTAATTTACTTTTAAGAAACTTTGTATGTATTCTTTTATTTTAACAATTATTTTGAGGTTTTATTGTATTTCTATGAATGAATGAATGAATGAATGAAAAGGGGTTTTACGGCGTACCAACACATTATAGGTTATTCGACACCAACAGGAAGGAAGATTCCAGGTTCACTCTACATATACAAAAACAACAAATTAACATCCAGATTAAAAAAAATACATCAACAAATGAATATGCAGAATGAACCTAGAACCTTGATACCTGCAGAACTGCAGAGTTTCAGCAAATTCTATCATATTACTCAATTTGTTGCTTCTTACGACATGCATAAGCCACAGTGATCCTATTCTTGCCATCACTCATGGCTCCCTGGAACCACACAGGGGTTGATAATTTAACCACAATAGTGAACATGACACAAAAATGATAAAATGAACACGACACCCATTCGGAGGATTCCTACCTCTCTGCAGAGATCGACAGTGATTCTATTCTTAGCCGGAACAATTGAACCAGTGACTTAATTGTTTGTATGTCTCTGATTGAACCAGCGACTTAATTGTTTGTATGTCTCTGATTGAACCAGCAACTTAATTTTTTATATGTCTCTGATTGAACCAATGGCTTAATTGTTTATATGTCTCTGATTGAACCAGTGACCAAATTATGTCTATGTCTCTGACTGAACCAGTGACTTAATAGTTTATATGGCTCTGACTGAAACAAGAAGTAGAATTTACTCATTACAGAGAACTAATTTTCAAGAAGAAATTTGATAAAAAAATATCCTTTTTAGGTCAACGTCGAACGAAAGCATGTTTATAAGTTAATGACGAAAGCATTAAAAATGTCAAGCTTTTTGAAACCTTGTCTATTGACTGTTAGAAAGTTAGTTTGATTTTCGATTTTCGTCTTTCGATACTTTCGATACTCAGTTATGTAACTCTTCAATATTGGAGGCTGAGTAGGTTAGGGTTGGAGTAAGTTTCACTTGAATACCAAACGAAATATGAATACCAAACTTCAGTCTGCCATTTGCCTGTGTTCTATTTTATGGTAGTTATACAAAAAAAAACATGTTATTTTTTTTTTTACTTTTTGACGAGTAAAATATGAATTTTTTACTTTCAGAATGTCTGTTCAATTTTCAAATGATATAGAAAATGAAAAATGATTTGTCATATTGTATTTATATCGAAAGAGTTGTCTGTTTTTGTTTTGTTGATTTTGTTTTCAATATTTACAACAGTTTATTCAAGTGTTGAGTAATTAAAGTCTTTAGATGTATATGGATTCCATTGTATTTTATAGTGGCCCGAATATGCAGGATATCTAGGTAGCCTAACGGTAGATGTATAATTTCACCAGTCTCCAGTTGCTTTATCCCCACCCTCCACTGCAACACAAACACGCACCCACACATACACACGTATGTATACTTACACATGCACGCACATTCAACAATATCCACATTTACACCATTAAAAGTAACTTTTCTTTCTATGTTTCTCCTTTTTCTGCCTGTTTGCCAGTTACTTGGGGAAGGACGGTGGTTCTACTCAGGTTCATTCTGAAATCTTCTTCCACCTATAAAACTGGATATGTCATTGTTCTGAAAATGGCGTTAAACCGCATTCCAAACATATATTTTCATTGATATAACTGTGTGTTTTTCTCTCATCTAAAACTAACTTGTCGTGAAGTATTTATATATATGTAAGCCGCTTTAATCTCGATGCTGAACAGAGATGTTTGTAGAACGTCATTATGATAAGTATATAACCCTCTTGACAATCTCACAACATGTGACAGAAACAAATCATAGTATATAAACAACAGTGACCTGACCATCTAGTTGTGTTTTTTATTAAATAATTTCTCATGAAAAATGTTATGTACACACAGTAACCTTCCGACAATGCCTGCCCGCCCGTCTGACCGCCTGTCCGTTCGTCTGTAGTATAGTCAATATTATATTTTATAGAATGTTTCCTATCGATAAAAACTTATTAAAAGAAAATGATGGTTATATTTGGGACGCCTTTCTATCATTTACAACAGTTATACCCCTTTCTACTATCAATGGTCTGTATACATACTGGAGTGTTTAAATGTCATATTTGTTTTATGTAGATAAACAATTTTTATAAAAAGTAAAACAAACATTATAATTGTCGTATGTTTCCTTAGGTGTAAGTCCGCCATTGACTTTTGTTCTTTGTTCTATAGTAAATGAAAAATGTTTGCATGCTTGTCATTCATAGAGAGTACCATGATATGATGAGAAAAATATGGCTTATGTGTCATTCAAGATATTTTTTTTTCTGTTGAGTGTGTACACTGTTGACAAAGTGAAAGTAGATGCATTCATACACCAATTTCCAAGCATTATTTTTCTAAATTCACAATTCAAACATGACAGTCTTTCAAAATGTTCAAGAAACATCCATAATGCCGTTCAAATAAAAAAGAGCATTAAAATAAGGAAAATGCATTTTTTAAAGAAGAAGAAACAAAGATTATTTATACCCGCCATTATGCGACCCCATTGAAGCATGTCCTGTTTACAATGGTGGTATTATGCCTTTAAAGTTATACTAGACGAGTGCATGGTGCAGACTAGGCAGTTCGGTAGTTCCATGTCGGAAAATAATCGTTATATAATGTATAGATGGATTGGGCAGTTCGGTAGTTCCGTGTTGGAGAATAATCGTTACATAAGGTATAGACAGACTGGGCAGTTCGGTAGTTCCGTGTCAGAGAATAACCGTTATATAATGTATAGACGGACTGGGCAGTTCATTGTTCCATGCCGGAGAATAACCGTTATATAAGGTATAGACAGACTGGGCAGTTCGGTAGTTCCGTGTCGGAGAATAATCGTTATATAAGGTATAGACGTACTGGGCAGTTCGGTAGTTCCATGTCTGAGAATAATCGTTATATAAGGTATAGACGTACTGGGCAGTTCGGTAGTTCCGTGTCTGAGAATAATCATTATATAAGGTATAGAAGGACTGGGTAGTTCGGTAATTCCATATCAGAGAATATTCGTTACATGAGGTATAGACGGACTGGGTAGTTCAGTAGTTCCATGTCGGAGAATAATCGTTACATGAGGTATAGACGGACTGGGCAGTTCGGTAGTTCCATGTCGGAGAATAATCGTTATATAAGGTATAGACGGACTGAACAGTTCGGTAGTTCCATGTCGGAGAATAATCGTTACATGAGGTATAGACGGACTGGGCAGTTCAGTAGTTCCATGTCAGAGAATAATCGTTACATGAGGTATAGATGGACTGGGCAGTTCGATAGTTCCATGTCGGAGAATAATGGTTATATAAGGTATAGACAGACTGGGCAGTTCGGTAGTTCCATGCCGGAGAATAACTGTTACATGAGGTATAGACAGATTGGGCAGTTTTGTAGTTCGATGTCGGAGAATAACCGTTATATAAGGTACAGACAGACTGGGCAGTTAACCAGTCCTATTTTGTCAAAAATTACTACAGCCAGATATGGTACAAATAGACAGGCCGCGGCTACTTAATGTCATCAATATGTTGCATGTTTACATGAAAACAAAATTTGGTGTGTGTGTGTGTTTGTACAGGTAATGGTACGTTGGTGTTACGATAATTATAACCTACAAAACCATTCACATTGACAAGTGCACGAGGGTGAAGTTCAGCATGACATTCGCAACAGCAGAAAAAGTCAAAAGACATGCCTCACCGACACCTGTGTCCGGACCAAGTCTCTGGAAAGTTTCAACAGGTTGTTTTGACATTTTTAAAAATATGAAATATAAATATGACGTGTTTATACATCATATATATGAACACTAGAGCAGCCGTCAATGATGTTAATGTGGCATTTGCCTCTTTATCACATGATTTGCAGGGCTGTTAAAAAGCAATGACATTTTAGTTAATATTCATCTAGTGTAATATAACTAACGACGACATCGATGGTAATGCTGATAAGGCTGATTACTATGATGATAATTATGATTATGATGAATGGTCATGATGATGATGATTATGCTGATGATAATTATGATTATGATGATAATTATGACTATGATGATGATAATTATGATAATTATTATTATGATGATGATAATTATTATGATGATTATGATGATGATAATTATGATGATAATGATGACGATAATTATGATTATGATAATTGTGATGATGATTATGATGATGATACTTATGATTATTATTATGATGATGATTATGATGATGATGATAGTGATGATTAACTTCAAAATTTACTGATAATGCTTCCAGTTAGCCGCATGTGGAGCACGCGGCCCAGTGGATGAGCATCGGATCAAAGATAGGGAAAAGGGACATGAGTTTGATCCTTTGCCATGGCATTGCATGGTGGCCTTGAGCAAGACACTTTATCCGCATATGCTTAATACTGGTTTTGCCAAGGAAGTCTTCGAGTGTGATTCGTCTAATTTGTAATAACTTAATTCACAATATAATAAATAAGTATAAACAAACAAAAATACAAAAAGTGAGTAAGGTGTTATGTGGCAAATTTCAGTAAAATTTGTTTATAATATTTGTTTTGAATCACGGTAAAAGACGACAAATTAAATTCGTTTATAATACTTTTGAATATTTGAAAATTATGTCATACGGTAAACTTTGATTTGAGTATTTTGAAAAATTACAAATTGTCCAAAATTTAAATATTTTAGTAAACTCGTAATTTTAACATTAGTGATAAACTTTACCAGTTCGATATTTGCATTTTTTTAATATTTTCGTAGCTTGTCGAACATACTAATCGGATCACTAAATCACTTAAACAAGGGTTCAATTTTAGCGATAGAGTCTTGACTTAAAGCAATTATCCGCAAGTGTTTTGACTGGAAGAGTTTGGCCGGATATAAATAATTAGTTTAATCAAAGGTTGTCGATTCATGAAATTGATGTAACGTGTTATAGATGTACAAAATTGGGGTTTCCTGGGATAAATTTAAGTGTAATCGCATTATTTTTATGTAAATGCCCCTTTTTCGCAGCTAACACGCTATGAAATGATTGGTCGAGAAATCAACCCTAATTAATATACAGCATTTCATTGGCTTAAACTGACAGGACACTTTTCATTATAAAAGGTACCTTACTCCAGGTCCAGTCATTTAACATCTGTGACTCGTTGTATAAAGTTTTATTGGACTGGAAAAGGACCTCTTTTTATCTTTTTAGGATAACCCCATTTATTACCGTGCAACAGAACAAAAAAAGGTCTTAGAAACTTGACACAAATGCGAATTATACCTTGGCCCAGTTGTTCAAAGCACGGTTACCTTAATGTCGCGTAAGCAGACCTTTATATTCATTGTATTTTGTTATTGAATACATTCAAGGTAACAACAAAATATCATTCAATAATCCATTGTACTTGTATATAAAAAATTGAATTTTAATTTGAAGATAGTGAACATAAAAAATGTCACTTACCGGAACGTTAAGCTAACATAGCTTTGAAAAAACTTACTCCAGTTTTGATTACGTTCGAGGTTTGATTCATATCCATATTTAATTATTATACTTAGTAAAATATAGAAGGTGGATGTAAGATTTGAATAATAAGGTAATAAGTGGGATCTCAACATTTGAAGCAGAATTTATATATCACTGACTGATCGCAATTACTTAAACCTGTGATCGTGAATGTGACTGTAGTTTGTCAAACTTTTGTTACAGTTTGTAAACTTCCTGATACGAATATATGATCAGTGCACAGGTATGATCAGGTGATATTATCCTGAATAATGTACACAGCTCGTATTTATTGCCGACTATACAAACTTCATACCGGAACCAATGTTCAAGTAAGGGCATATAGACAGAGATATGCAGTCCTCTTTTGTTTACTTGGTTACCATTGTAAACATAGTGTTGATCGATACAGATAAAGCAGGTAAGACAGGCACATGTATTCCATTATGAACAAGAAACTGTTTTACAAATACCGTGTTTTGACGAACTTGCCAAAGTTTCAACAACTTTGAATTGATTATACTTGTAAAGTTGCCTGATTGTTTTGGTGTTATTTTTTTTAAAATAAATGAAGAAAAAATGTTTGATACAGCATCTGCTTATTGTTTGTGATATTTTCGTATTTTGCTCTTACAGAAAAATATTTCTGATTTCCTCACATATCAAAACATCTTGAATTTCCTCATCAAGACATTAAATCAATTCAATTAATATGCCATTTTAAAGCTTACTCTATAGTTTGGCTTTCTATAGAATTATTTTCAATTTTAATAAAGTTATCAAACTTCTGTTTTCATACAAAAAGTAAGTGAAGTCTTAGAAATTTGCCACAAAGGCAGTGTCTGTTTCTATGTTCTCCTTCCTATTTCATTTTGTTCACTACTCTGCTAATGGACTATACTCATGTTAAAACTTGGACAGAACATCCAAATTTGAATTATTTTGTGATGGTATAATATAACTACATGTAAGTGAACTACATCCCTCGTGTATCCGAAACCTACGCACAACCTGCGTGAAAACATAACACGTTTCTGTTAAAAAGTATAGTCGTATAATTGTGTTTTGTTAAAGAATTGTTATTATTTAATTTGTAACTAGCAACCTTCATATTTTGAACTGTTCCAAAACGTGGTCCTCTATTACCATGGGCCGGGCTCGGTTATCTCAGTCAGTAGTGTGTTTGACTATCAATCCAGCGGTCGTGAGTTCAAATCCCCGTCAGGCCACAATATTCATAATGATTGATATACAACATTGTGTCTCATTATCAATCTCTCTCATTGCTGATTCAAGTGGGAAAGTAATCAGTTACTTGCGGAGATGGCTATGCTCAAGTACTGATTAACCTTCTAAGATACAGGCAAAGAGTGGTCAGTCAGGTTATCATCTGATAGTCCTATCTATTGCCTACTATGCAAAGTACAATATATATCTTACCTGAACCAATGTTCAAGTGTGGACATGTAAACAAATATATGCAGATACTTGTGAAATCTCAAGACTGTTTGTATCTTGGTCATACCTGTGGCAGATATGCCTTTCTGTTTTAGTTTTAAAAATGAAGAAAAATATATGTTACAGTAACTGCTGTCTCTTTATGACAATTTTATCTTTTTTCCCTTACATCAAAACATCTTGAATTTCACCACACATTACGATATTACATATACCATTAAGAATGCATTTTAAAGGCATTATTTAATTTATTTATATTATAGCTTTCTTGAGTATTATTTTAAATTTAAATAAAGTTATGATATTTCTGAAACTTGCCACAAATGCGGATAATAGTAGGTGCCTCAATTGATAATATTCGCATCTGAAGTTTGATTCAAATCAAGTTTTAATTATTATACATAATACAATATAGTAAAATATTATATATGATTCACATGCTCTTATTTCTCATTGGCTGATATGCTGTCATGTGACTGCAGTATAGTTGCATTATAACATCTCATGAAAGAATTCATTGGAAGTACAGAACATAATCGATATTTATTAATCATTGTAGAAACTTTTGAAAAATCATTTCTGAACTGACATTAACTTAATTGAAATACATTCATAAAACCGTTATTTTTATTTGTGTCTATGGATAAAATAATTGCTATACAGAACATTAATCTTACAATTATGAACGCTGAACTTTGCACTACAAATGTTTTTATCAATCAAAATAATGCCAAACACCATTGTAATGTTACTTTACAGTTTTATTTAAGCACACATTATATTTTTACCACTGTAATTATAAATAAAAGACACATGTTTTGTTTCATTCACCACAAAATGACGTGTTGTATTCTGCTACATGTTGTCTATTAAGGTTGGTGTAGACCCAAGCCACACAATAAGTATCATTTACTTTTGTGTAGACTAACAGTTTGTTTCCTTTGCAGTGTAGTGGCATAATCCTTGTCTTTCTAACTTTATGGAATAACGACTTAATTTTCTTCCTTGCAGGGGTTAGCTTCAAAACATTAAACTGTTTAGCTGTTGTATTGACACAGCCAATATAGACACAGCCTTCGTCATCAATAACAGCTCCATTATATATATCATAATTGTCATCTTTATATTGAGACACAACTTTACCATCCAGTGTCAGAACTATACAGCCATTTTTATTATCTACAACATAGACAAGATCTCTTGTCTTATCTGGACTATGGTCTATAGATAGTGGCAGTGTCATCTGCTGACTTTCAATTTTTGAACTTTTTATTACATTCCCATTATGATCAATAATCTGCATATAGAACTGTTTAGTCTCATCACTGGATATTGTTAACAGTTCAGTGTCTGAGTATTTGGTAACACAGCAGTTAAACAGTTTTGTTGGTAGACATCTGCCTAGTGTCATTATGTCATTGTCAATACTAATCACTTGTAGACTATGTTTTCGCTTTTTTGGCATAGTGACTACTACTTCTTTGTCATTTAACACCTCCATGTTGAGTGCATTGTCTGGAAGAGTAAGCTCACTCAAGAAGACTTTACTTCCACTGAACAGTTTTAGCTTCTTAGCATTATAATTCAGAAGTAGGTAACTTTCATTTGATAAGATTTTCATGACATTAGTACAATATTCTTCTTTGTCAGAGGAATTTGATGTACAAATAAAAGTATGAAAGTCAATTTCCATGTCGTTTCTTGCTTTCGTTACCGTGATTTTCCCTAGACTTTCCATATTTAACAGCTCATGGTTGTCTGTAAAATTGATTGTTATTGTTGAAACTGATTTGGTGTCCTGGAGGATTTCTTCATATTTTTTCACATCATTCGATGCCGATTTGCTAGCGAGAAATTTCTCCTCCACTGTTCCAAACTCAATAATGTTTTCAAGTTTCGTTAATGTTGCCGATATAAGTGGTTGTGAATGTTCAATAATTTCCATTGTCTTATCTATATCCTTTGCTTCTATTTCATAACTATCTTCAATTTCTTTCAGTGCCTTTTGTTCCAATCTGTCATATTCTTTTCTTTTTTCTAAGACTGCATCTGTTGCTTTCTTCTTTTCATTAAGTAATTCGGACTTTTCAGTGTCTTTTGCAGCTTTAATATTTGTGAAGCGTGTTTTAATGTATTTAATGTAATCTACCAAGTCAGTACATTCATTGGATTTCATTAAAGCAGCTTTTCTCAGCGACTCAATATTTGTGCATTTTCTATGTTCTACTATTTTACAAGTTCTGCAGATTGCCTCATCATGCTCTTCACAATAAAATTCTAACTCTAAATCCTGATGTATTTTGCATTTTGGTAGGTTATATCCCTCAGAACATGTGCTTTCTTCATTCTCAGGTCTCGACGTTGGCAGATCGCTGACACCTAAGATGGTGTGATTTCTAGTTATTGCGACTCTCTGGTGATATTGTTTACACACGACACACAGATACTGGTCACAGATGGTACAAAATCCCACAGCTTCTTCATCATTATTATCCTCCTTGCATATATCACAGAATTTACTGATAATAACTTGTTTACTTTGTTTATGTTTATTCCCACCAACTGCATCGGCCATGGTTGAATCTTAAACTGACTACAGGTGTGTAAAGTTGTTATTCACAACATATTATAAACTTGTTGAAGACCTTGCCATGTCAGTTTTCTGTAGAGACATAGTTATGTTAAAATGTTGTTCAATATTTGTGTTCCATACACTATAACTTTGTTATACCACCGCAAACAAATATTGCGAGTCTGTCCGTCTGTCTGTTCGTTCCCTGGCTATTCTTAGGGGGATTATTTGTGAGTACAGACTGCCACCATAGGGGTGAATTAAGTTTTTTGGGTTAAAAACATTAACCCCACAATGTCATATCTGTACAGTATGTCATTGTGGGCTTAATTCCAGTTTTTGTTCATTTTTAACGCTTTTTTCTTCTTTTTTTTTTACCTATTTTCATTTCATTTTTAGTGTCATTAGGGTTGGATTTCAAGGTTTGTGACAGTAGGATTACGAAGAAAATAGATTTTTATGAAAAAAAAATGTTTTTATAAGAGATAAAAAACCTAACCTCATAATGTCCCTGTAATAAATATATCCGTCTGTTCGTCCGTCCATCCATCCGTTTGACGGTTGGTTGGTCAGTTGGTCGATCAACAGCATGTGAACTACTTCAACAGTTTTCAGGTGACTGTCTTAATTCCATGCAGTTGTATTGCCATTGCACTTAGCAAAATTTCTGTGTTTAGTACAGTACAATTCTTGCGGAACCGTTACATTCACCCATTTCAGTCAATGCGCTGGACGTAAATTTTGTGATGTTGAATTAATGAATGCATGGTATTAATCACCTCCAGGTCTTGTGCAATGTGGTGTCTGCTCCACCAGATGAAAAATATAAGTGGTAGAGTTGTCGATCTGTCAATCTGATCAGACAACCTGTCATTATGTATAATCATAATAATAGAAACAACATTAATTTGTATTGGTATACCCTACAACATATGAGAAATATGGATACAGATATATACATATTCCGGTCTACTGCATTGGCCATGTTGAAGTTTATATATTGAATATAACTGTTGACACATCAAAATTGTAAATTAAAATTTATTTAATTATCATGAAGTTTTATCAGTTGTCTATATTGACACAATATAACGTGATTCAATATGTGCATCCTTTATTGTGATTTAGGTTAACGTGACATGTATTTCAAAAGATTAAAATAAAGGTGACATGTGTTTATATATACTAGGAGCCACGTGATGTTCAGTTGTTAACATATATCTCCCCCGCATATTATGACAGTCTGACCTGACAACGTGTGATTATATATCATGGGAGCCATGTGATGTTCAGTTGTTACATATATCCACCCCCCCCCCCCCCCCCCCGCATATTATGACAGTCTGACTGACAACGTGTAATTATATATAAATGGAGCAACGTAATCTTCAGTTGTTACATATATCTCCCCCACATAAAGTATCGCAGATATAGATTCTAAAATTAAAAATTAAAAATCCTTCTCCTGTCCATCTTTCTGCTCGTCCGTCCATCTGCACAAACACATTTTAATGGAACTTGGCACACCACATGAAATGATATGCAGATTATCAAACAGAACCATACATGCATTTAAGTCTACATATATTACATAATGTATTAGATAAAGCAAATGCTGCTAGTGATTTTTTGGATGCGGCATTTAATCAATGTTAAAAACTAATGAATTATCTTATAAAGAAATTAGTCATTGTATTGGACGAACCCCTGACCCAGAGCAATTATGTTAAATATTTATGACTAAACTGAATATGTAATTGTCTAAATGGTGTGATAGATACAATGTGATTGAATCCCATTTTTTTGCTGATATATATAGCATAAAAAACATTTGTAGCGCAAAACTGGCAACACAACGGGTGATTATATATATATCATATTGTGACAGTCTGACCTGACAACGTGTTATTGTTTATCTAATTTAACTTGTGTCGGCAAGGACTTATATAGAAGGATAAGAAACTTGCATCTCTCTACTAAATGTTTATAAAATAACATGTGAATTAGCAAATTAATCGTTCAAATGTCACAAGCTACTGATATCTTTTACATGAAATGTAACGTGTATGTAACCTTGAATGTTTTATAATGTTTTGAACACGCAAAATAATCTTGAATAAAGAGAGTATAGAGAATTACAGAAGATACGAATCAACCAGGGCTAGGATACAAAAATCGACCAGAGATAAAGTACGAATCAACCAGGGCTAGGGTACGAAACATCCAGGGTTGGGTACAAAACAATCAGGGTATGAAACAATCAGGGTACAAAACATCCAGGGTTGGGTACAAAACAATCAGGGTATAAAACAATCAGGGTACAAAACATCCAGGGTTGGGTACAAAACAATCAGGGCACGAAACATCCAGGGTACTAAATGACTGTAATTCGTTATAATCACATGTGTCCCCTAATTGAGCCCTTTGGTCATGGTCATTTTCCCCAGGAACACTGTTTGTACAAATTTATTAAAACTATAATTGGTGATCATTACTACATCAATATTTTCAAATATTATGGTGGTTCATCAGAAAGTATTTTTCAAGTTTTTTGTTTACTATTTTTCGTAATGGAGACCATCTTGAATTTAAGATGGGGGAAAAAATCTTGTATATTCAATAGAAACATCCATGTGAAGTTTGTGAGGCCTAATGGTTTCAGAGAAAGTGCTGCAAACTGACAATGGACAAAGTGCCATCGCAAAAGCCCTTGTTACCAGTAAAGCTAAAAATGCAGTTAAATAATGCCATATTACAAACACCTTCAAACATTCACACTGTTTATTGAAACATGATGAGCACCAATATATAAATATATAATTATATATACTACATTATGTACAAAATTATAACAAGAATATTAAATAGAAAAACAAAAAAAATATTTTACAATATATTTTTAGTAACAATTGTCATCTTTAAAAACCTATTACAATAGAAAAACAACAACATAATTCTGAACAAAGAAATATCATAGTAGCAATAATATAAAATCTACTGGTAAATAAATATTTGTATGTACCCTGCTTGATACCCTTGCCAAACGATATTATAAGTTGTTGAGGGCTCCTGGCAAGATGGACATTTCATCCAATTGTTCAAAGCTTGGTTGGTTTAACCACTTGTTAAGTGAAATTTTGTAACTTCAATATTTTCTATACTGAATTGTTTTATGGCAATTTCATTGCATCTTTAGAGACAAATTGATTTGAAAATATCACTTAACCCAGGGTTAAGCTAAGCAAGCTTTGAACAAATGGGCCCTGCCGGATATTCACGCACAAGTTAAAATGACATTATCTATGACTTCATCCCTTAATGTCTTCAGTCTAGTATAATGTCTAGCCGTGTTTTACTGTTTCCAGGTAAATTGCATGTTTGAATATAATGAATACGGTTTTACGGCGTACAAACACATTATAGGTTATTCAACGCCAACAGGAAGAAAGATTCCGGGTTCACTCTACATGTACAGAAACAACAAATTAACATACAGATTAAAAAAAAATACATCAACAAATGAATATGCAGAATGAACCTAGAACCTTGATACCTGCAGAACTGCAGAACTGCAGAGTTTCAGCAAATTCTATCGTATTACTCAATTTGTCGCTTCTTACGACATGCATAAGCCACAGTGGTCCTATTCTTACCATCACTTATGGCTCCCTGGAACCACACAGGGGTTGATGATTTAACCACAATAGTGAACATGACCAAAAATGATAAAATGAACATGACACCAATTCGGAGGATTCCTACCCCTCTGCAGAGATCGACAGTGATTCTATTCTTAGCCGGAACCACACGGCTATGTTTGAATATAATATGTGGACGAGAAAACAAATCTTATATAAGGACTTATGAGTTAGGTATAAAGAAATCTAACCCTCAGGCCAAGGCTTGGCAGAGCCTCGTTCTTCAAATATATCTTTAACCCTCGGATGAAATTGCCTTACCCACAATGCAACTGTATTACACATACAAGCTATCATATCTCTGAATCTCCGTCACACACACGTGAGCATATAAAATAAGAATAAATAAAGACTAGTTGGAACTATATAACGGTATATCATTGCTATGAGATCAACTACAACAAAATACACACTGCATTAACGGGAGCGTTACTAACATGCAGAATAACAATTACATATTAAAACATTTACAAATATTTACAATTACTGGTATACGACATTGCATGTGTGGGGGTGTTGGTTACAGAGCTTTCATAATTTTTTTACATTATTGCAAAAAACTGATTATTTTCAATTATTAAATGATTTGTATCTTATTGATCTTTGATAAGTATACGCGGCTATAATGTACAAAATGGCATAAAAATGACGCTAATTATTCAAACAATCAATGGTTTAAACTTAAAATAAAATGTGTCAATAGTATATGCATGCCCCCGTTATAAGTTGTAAAAACAAGAAATGTCACTGTTAATGGTCACATGCCCCCCAAATGGTCTGTGAAAATAGAAATATATGATCATTTGTAGCAAGTATCAACAAAATCCATCAATGCATGACAAAGTTACAGGCCGGAAACGAAATCTCACACAAACTCAAACCTTTGAGGTACGGGTGTGGGTCTTAATTGCGACACGCCGTCATGTTATGTTGATCATTTGTAGCAAGTATCAACAAAATCCATCGATGCATGAGAAAGTTTTAGCCACGTAAGAGAAAAAAAGCCACCTAAGAGCTGTTTTTTAAGTGTCTAGAACAGCCACTTAATGTTTTTTCAACAGCTTTTCAACTGTCCATAAAAATTACTAATCCTAAACCCTAGACACTTAAATACACATAATAATCAGGGGCCATAACTCTTGTAAAATATGACCCACATTGACAAATATCAAACTTGACCTGTATTTTACAATTATATAGCTCCGCATTCTTTAAAGACAATTTGTTAGATGCATGGACAGACAGCAGTGACACTTACTGAACCTTTACAATTCCTCGACTGGTAGGGACAGGAACAAATCTTATTTTTAAAATATTGCAATCTTCCATTTTAAAGGCAGTGTGTAAGGAAAAATCTGTATAAATGCTTAAAAAATAAACTGATTTCATGATGATATAAACAAGAAAATAAATACAATGACAAGCATGAGATGATGTTACTTCCAGGGCATATACATGACGCATTATACAATATGGATTAAGCCTCATTTGTTTCAAACATCGTGATTGTCGAAAGCATGATTATTATATCATACTATATACAATATCAGATTTATTTTAATCCAATTAACACTGAAGTGGCATGGTTAGAAGTGGTAAAGATAGGTGCATTACTTTAACAGTGAAATTATCAATAATAATTAAACCTTAATAAACAAATATCTGCATTTCATTAAAAAATAAAAAAATAAAAAATAGCATTACAAAATAATGACAATAGAATGCCATAGCAGTGCCACAAGAAAGTGGTCAGTGGAGAAATGTTTTAAATAATGTTTCAAAATTGTGGACAGAATTTTAAGGCAAGCACTGCTAAACCTTGACTTTAGATAGGGAAGGTTCTCCAGCAATGGCCTTGTTATACAAGACACATCATTACCGTGGTACCATACTTTTATAATATTTCAGAAGAAACAAACAAATTCATTGAAATAAGGCCTCCGGCTAAAGCTGATGAAATCTGAAAGGAACATCGTTCCTTGGAAAAATAATCTATTCTTTGAGAATATGCGCATGTCTCACTCATTCATGTTGAATTGCATCAGGGTAGGAGAAAACTGTGACCTAAGGAACGACAATCAGATGGAGACCATTGCTATGTTCCTTCACTTTTCTTTGTAAAGGCAGCGGATAATGAGAGCAGGAAAAGGAAGTGTAACTGCATCTGCTGGTTAACCCTTTACTCCATAGATACCAATCACAGAAGGCCTTTGAAAAACAGTGCAGGAAGAGTTCAGAGTGCTTGTAACGAGCAATCTGAACACTTCCTGCACTGTTTTCCACTCTGTCAGTTAATATATACATAATTCACCCAATAATTAAAAAGCCTTCTATATTACAGGTGTCCAATGGAGTCTATATGAAGTAAAGGGTTAACAGACTGGCCAAAACACAATACAATAACAGATACGAGATAACAGTCACATGATAGTAAATAAAAAGTTGATCAAGCGGTTTCTTCTTCGTCCATAAATCTGTAAAAGTATGGCATGTCGTGGAAGTCATGTTCGTTGGTTACATGACATATGATCTGTCCACGGAGGAGTGTCTGTCCGTATGCTACAGCGTCTCTGCGGTCACGGCACAAACCAACCTCTATCAGCCAATCACAGAGAGACGTTCCACAAAACACATTGTTATATGTACGGAATCTGTATCTGAAATGGATAATTTATTTGTAACATGTCAAATTTAAAATATTTGGCACTTTGCTGGGTTGAGATATTTTGTTCTTGACAACCAGACAGGGAATCCTGGTTATGAGATCATCGTGGTGTGAGAATATCTATTCTTGCATACCGGACAAGGATTTCCATGGTCCAATACATGATACACTGACGATTTCAATGGAAGAACAGCTACAGTGTCTGATTGTGTTGAGGATGATGTTAGTCTTTAAAATGAAATATTACCCGCTGATAATGTTTTTATACTTCATGGTCTCATTAATAAAATGCTTAATACAGGTCAAACATTATTCTGTGTCTTTATTGGGCTGCGCCATGAGGCGGGGTCCAGTAGGAATGCTTCTAGAATTTGAGCATGGGGTTTCATAACTGTATTGGGGAGGCGTTTGTATGAATTGTTTAACTAAGATATACAAAATGAAGTATTTTAAATTTGGTGAACATTTTCAAAGTATATTAACTGTATATTTTGTATCTTCAGTTGTATGTAGGAAACCTTAATTTTTTTAACTGTTTATTTTGAAGGTACAATACTTTTTTTGTAATGACTAGTCCCTTAGACAAATCAAGGGAAGAAAACGTTAATAATCAAGAGATCAAAAATTAAAATAAGGACTTGAAAAACTTATTTATACACCATTACTACGGGTTAGAAAATTACATGTTAGTTCTTACAACACATTGTAGTTGTATTTAAAACAAATATTAAAATATCTGAAAAGTCATTTTACTAGCTAGTCCCAACAAATTTAGTCTGGTACCCTGCCCAAGGTCTTTCATTATGAAGAGTAACGGAATGAAGTTGGGCAGGGTACCATTCTACAACAAATTTTGCACAAAATTTTAAGCAACCAATCAAAGGTGCTGCCCTTGTCACGTGAAGTTTAAATTTATGCATACGTGTTCCACAACACACACTGATATTTTAATCAGCCAATCAAATGTGCTAATCTTGTCAGGTGATGTTTACATTATTTGCATGCGGGTTCTCCGATACATGCTAGCAGGAAGACGCATGGAAAAGAAAGCAAAGATGGTTTTAGGCAATTCCACCAACGGTGTGAAATATTTGCACCTTTTAATGGTTTGCAATGTACAACTATGTCGTTAATTGCGTTGCTTGCCTTTTTTCAGCTCAGTAATGTCGATATAGCATTCAATGTAGGCAGACTGAATTTTGCGGTAATGAATGAAGTTAGTGGTCAAGGTCACAGGAATGTTATTTTACCAGAAAATTGGACTGAAAACTAAAAAACGCAAAAAGGTGCACGTAGAAGTAGATTTCCTGTATTGACATGTGAATTGAGTAATCAAGTGAAAGTTAGTTTATACTTATTCATTTTAGCTTGACTGCGTTGAAAGCTCAGAACTTATATGAACCGCTCTAGAGTATGCTTCCTGGGTGGAACTAGACTAGTACTGAGTGTTGTTTAATGAGAGGTATCGGGTCGAGCTGAGAATCGAACCCACAACCTCTAGTGTGAGCGGCCAACACTCTATCCATTAGACTACAGCCACTAAGTGGTCTTAATGATCTAAATTCCATCAATTACACAAGTGACCAAAACCATGTACATGCTTATGAAAATAGTATACGGAAGAAACCCAGCAGCTTTCGTCATTCATGCAACGGTTTTTATACCCAGATCAGGTTAAATTTCTCTGTGCTACAAAAATTTCTGTAATAAATTTGGCTTCAGGAATGCCTTGTAATGTGTGTTCAACTTGTTATTTGTGTTTGAGAAAAAGGTGCCATAACACAATTTTTGAAGTGGTGACTTTATTCTATTATTTTTACTCTGATAAGTCGGTAGAACTCGTTTATCTTTCAATTATATAGTTTTGACTTTCCTACATCTCATTTGTTTTACACCGACCAAGCTGTCTTACATGTTCAAAATAATTGTTTTGTCTCTTAATAACGTTTTACACTAAACGGTCATTCTCTGTCGGTACCTATTCATAAAATAAACATACAAAGCAAACTCAGTGTTTTTTCTTTAAAACAAACTTGCGGCGCCATTGATGCCTTGCATCAATCTTTGTCTTGTTGATTTTATAACAGCATTTGATTATGTTGTACGAGAAAAATTATGGACAAAACTAATCAAACAGGGTGTAAGAGGTAAATGCTTAATATCATTGTGTCTATCTATACTGAAGTTAAGCCATGGGTTAAATTACAAAATCAACTAGGAAGTGATTTCTCTTGTTTATTAGGTGTGCGTCAAGGTGAATGTTTATCTCCATTTTTGTTTAAGGCCATAATAAATTAATTGCAAGATTATCATCCCCACCTGCCTCTGAATTTTCATGCCACCCCTACCTTTTTTCTATTTTTTTGATAAAAAAAATTTTTTTTATTCATTTTAAAAAAAAATAAAAAATAAATAAATAAATAAATAAATGAAAAAATAAAATCTTCCACTCTTCACTCGCCCTTTTTAAGAAAAATTTGGATGACCTAGCAATCAATGGTACAGATGGTATTGAAATAATATGTATGAATCATTATATGCATATGATATTGTTATATTTCATAATATCGGTCCTTGGGCAAGGAATACAGAATTTACATATGCTGGAAGCAAATTGGATGCTGGAAGCAAATTGGAGATCAATCATAAACTTACATACCTTAGAATAGTGTTTACAACAGATGGTTCATTTTCTGACACAATACATAAAAAAATATATCAAACTGTTAGCTGGAAAAGTATTAAAGGTCTCCTATATGTTATACAAATATTTATACAAATTTGTAAATGTGTCTTTAAAAACATTATCATGTTAATTTGTATGATACATTAATATCTCCAATACGTCATATGTAGCTGAAGTATGGGTCTTTGCACAGGCTAATGCTATTGAAAGTATTCATACACAACTTCATAAAAAACTGTTTTGGGTTAAGAAATCTACTCAAAATGATTTTACGGGGAATTCGTACGGGTAACATGCAAAAATACCTTTAAATATTGGTTTACAATAGTGCAATATAGTGATGTAAAATACACTAAATACATATACAAGTTTATGTTTGATAATATGGAAAATAACCCCTGACGTAACAATTGGGCAAAAATGTTAAAATTATACCAGTACACTATGGTTTTAACACAGTATGGTTGAACCAGGGTGTTGGTGATGTCAAACTGTTCCTGTCCTTATTTAAACAAAGTGTTAAAATATACTTCCGTCCAGGAATGGAACGCTAGACTTAATTAAAAACTCTACATGAGCCATATTTTATTGTCATCTACAAAATGTTTTTGAATTCCAACCAAATCTTTGATAAAAAGTAGTAAATTTGATAGAAGTTGATAGATGGTCACGTAGGAGAAGTGATTCTGGAAACATGCGATGTAACCTTGTAACGTATTAGAGGATGAATATTATTTTGTATTACCATATGCTATCCACTGTATAATGAATTACATAAAAATATATATCAAACTATTATATAAAACACCAAAGTATGGTGAAATTTATTCAATTGGTTTGAAGCGAAAATGTTAGAACTCTATATAACTTGAGTGTTTCCTTTTTTTTAATCTTTTTAAAAAAGAAATATATCAAAATAATTAAACCTTCTCCCAGGTATCTTTATATAAATGTACTGATGCATTTGTGTTATTGCTAAGTTCCGTTCGTCTAATATTTGAAATTGTTGAAATGTTTATAAACACGCAAGCCCATGTGGGCTTTGGTATACTTGTCGCATATTGATGATATGCACTTAATTGCCGTTACGTATAATAACTGTGTTGTCACATGTATTGTATTGAATATGTTAAGCCTCATGAATCAGATTGATCATAGGGCAATATAAATAAACACTAAACATGATAAAGTCATTACTTAAACATCATTACAACGGGTTAAGTGAACTTAAACATCATTACAATGGGTAAAGTCATTACTTAAACATCATTACAATGATTAAAGTGAACTTAAACATCATTACAATGGGTAAAGTGAACTTAAACATCATAACAATGGGTAAAGTGAACTTAAACATCATTACAACGGGTAAAGTGAACTTAAACATCATTACAACAGGTAAAGTGAACTTAAACATCATTACAATGGGTAAAGTCATTACTTAAACATCATTACAACGGGTAAAGTGAACTTAAACATCATTACAACGAGTAAAGTGAACTTAAACATTATTACAATGGGTAAAGTGAACTTAAACATCATTACAACGGGTTAAGTGAACTTAAACATCATTACAACGGGTAAAGTGAACTTAAACATCATTACAATGGGTAAAGTCATTACTTAAACATCATTACAACGGGTAAAGTGAACTTAAACATCATTACAACGGGTAAAGTGAACTTAAACATCATTACAACGGGTATAGTGAACTTAAACATCATTACAACGTGTAAAGTGAACTTAAACATCATTACAATGGGTAAAGTGAACTTACTTCATGTCTTTCACTACACTCTTCTCACAATTGTCCATGTGATACTTCACAAACTGGTCACAAAGGTGGTTGTCCTCGTCCGATATCTCCGACTTTGGAGGTACATGGACAGTTTCCACGCCATACATACAACGGCGCCACCTGCAATATAGACGTTTGCTAAAGGATGTGTACAAACTGGTTACCAGGTAATTATTAGTGTACACTAACATATAATTAAAAAATCCTAAACAGTATATGTCTAAACAGTGGCAGCACATGCTATGTCCATTTCTACTGAGGATTGATCAAACACAGAAGTGAAAGATTGCTAAAATCACAGAATGCCTGGAAAAATTATGTTTGCTTCTTTTGTTTAGTTGAGTAATGTGTTTTCAATCTGACTCAGCTGTCTTCATGTTACATACATGTAGCAAAATAAAGTCATTTTAAGCTCAAAGTTTCCTCTTTAGACACAGTAAAGTAAAATAATCTAAAGCCTAGTTTTCAAAATTGGTAGGTAGGCAGGTAGGGATTTTATTATTTAATATAAAAAAACATTGTTGTTAAAAAAATACAACAAAAGTCAATGACATACATGTACACATACATGCAATTGTTTCAAGATGAAATAAAAAACGGTGTTTCCAAAATTTGCAAAAAATGGACTCTTCTTGGATGGGTAGGTATGGAGAGACCAGACAAACACCATTTTAATTTTGGCCTAGGCTGTCCTTGTTTTAAATACTGAAGTGAAGTGTGGGATTGAGGTGAGATTTTCCTCTTGTAAAATGCTGCATGATCTGATAAATAAATGCACACTTGAACATGTAACGTAGACCAAAAGTAAGTGCATAGAGCCAAACCTTCATTCTGTATGTGATAATAGGTGCAGGCCATTTTAATTTTGTCTTAAACTTAGGCAGGCGCGTATCCTAATACAGCTTACTAACAATTTGTTTGTAGCAGCTAAAAAGTCGTTAACAGTATTTACCAATATTGTGATAACTGTAAAAAATATGACTATTGTTGTCATTGTTGCCTAGTCTGTAATCGTTGAATTTTATTTTTCACATCTATTGTTCGGTGAAATGCAATCGTTTTCAGCTAACCATGTTGTTTGAATAGCAAAACTAAAAATGTGATGCCAATATATTGCTTGAGTTGTAATAACAGTTTGAATGCGACCATTCTGTGTATCTCACACATGGAGAAAACTCCTTTAAATAGGAAATCCTACTCGAGAGAGAGAGTGAGAAAAAAAACACAACAGATTATCGAGTATTACTTTCCATTTTTCAGCCAAGATAAGCATTGTCCAAATTAGGCGTATGGGGCTAATGTTTAAGCATATGCCAAATATAGACCCATAATTTAGGAGTTATGTATAAGCGCTTATTGATAATAGGTGCATAAAATTGTCCCTAAAATTAATATATAAGCACATACTCTTATTCACCAGATACAGCAGTAAAGTAAAATTATCTCAATAAAGTCTACACTGTCCTCATGCCATACAGTTAAGTGAAATGTGGATCTGAGATAAAAACCATCACCCTTCTGTGCTGTAATTATCCCAATATTACATTACGTAAAGTGAAAAACGAAACAAAACATCAGACTTGTGCAACCATTTATCATGCTTACAAATAAGATACATTCTTGTAAAGGGACCAGGGGCCTGTTTCATTAAACATCTCAAGCCGAGATTTTTCTCACCTCAGAATTCTCAATTTCTCTAAACAATTGCTTGAAAACTCATTAAGCTTTAAACGTCTACACAGAACTGAAGCAGGAGCACATCTTAACCCTTTGCTTCATATAGACGCCTTTGGACACCACTAATATTGAAAGCATTAATTCACCACGTATCAGCAATGGGTGAATTATGTTTATATTAACTGACAGAGTAGAAAACAGTGCAGGAAGTGTTCAGATTGCTCGTTACGAGCAATCTGAACTCTTCCTGCACTGTTTTCAATGGCCTTCTATGATTGGTGTGGGAAAATGCGTATCTATGGAGTAAAGGGTTACTAACTCATTGGTTACAGATAACATGCAAAAGTATCAATATAATTGGAGGTACATGTATAACGTTTAAAACTTTGAGATGAGAAAAACCTCAAATTGAGATGTTTAGTGAAACTGGGGCCAGTCATAACGCTGATGACATCAGCAAATAAAAAAAAATATTGCAAATTGTCTTTCCTCTTTATTCTACAGACACAATACAACAGAAAGTAGCTGCCGGCTACAAACATACCTGTCCACTATTTGTAATAGTCCTTTACATTGAGAGCTGGGGGAGGGAAATGAGAGTCATCTAATTAAAGTGTACAACTACAATGACCGACACATTTCCAAGCACACTTCTCATCCCCTCACTGATAGAGATACAGGAACATTGGCATTTAACTGTCAATTTTTTGTTTTGGCAATCAAATCTGCAACCAGAATTGTGTATAAGCCCGTTCTAAAGTCATAGATCTTTCCGCACACCCCTTGTTAAATCACTCACTGCCTTTAAGTTACGAAATGTTATTTCTCACATGTACTTATTAAAATTAGAAACAGGAATGTTTTATTATGTAATTTTTGTTTACTCTTGTGATCTAAAGATCATTTTTGTAAGCCTTATTTTGATTGGTTGATCAATAGCAAAATGTGAGGACTGATCAATGTAAAAGGAAATTACTGCTAAAAACATAGATAGCCCATACTTTTGATTTGAGTGCGTCAGAATATTACACAGTAATTTATGTCTGATGCAAAGGAGAATATAAGATGGTTTGAAAGGAAATATTTTCAAAAATTATTTAAATCCTGAATTATCTGCATGGTATTTCTTGTTTTTACTCAGAATTGAAGATCCAGTGCCAACATCCTTTCTTTAAGCTTTACTATCGACAGACGATAATTGCATGTTATATGACGTGTGCTTGAAATGTACAGTAAAAGTTAACAATGATCATGGCTGCCAGCCTACTGAAAATTCCAAATCTATCTTATCTATCAAGATTTGATTTGATTCATAAACAAATTATGAAATTGTTTTGGCCTAATTTTTATCTTTTTTTCAATACCATCATTTATGGTTACTACAAATATTTATTTCATGGCAGACCCAGCTTATTGGCTACCTTGTACCAGCAGACAAATCTATAATGGAAAACAAAACTGGAACAAAACAAATAAAACACTATGTATTTATTTTGTTTTGTTTATTAAATTGCAATATAGAACTGTCATTACTGTTACTTTTTATATTATAAAATTTTTTTCAATTTTCCTTGTTATTTACAAAATTACCCCAGTTTTCCTTGTTCCTGTTTTAGGAAAGTCAATTGTTAAGAATATTTTTCATATATATTTCAATAACCATGGCAACCACGAACAATAAGTAAATTTAAAAGGAAGATATAACCAGTGAGAAAAAATAAGTCTTTATGAAAACAATAACCATTAATTTGCTAAAAGTCTACTATGTGCTCTTCTTTCATTGTTTATACTAAATAATTTTAGCTTGATTCTAAGAGCTTACATGTATATCAACTGCTCTGAAGTATTCTTCCTGGGTAGAACTAGTACTGAGTGTTGTTTTTAAATTATAACATTCAGTGTGTAATCATTTAGTGACATACAGCATGTAATCATTTAGTGATATTCAGTGTGTAACCATATAGTGACATACAGTATGTAATTAATTTGTGACATTCAGTGTGTAACCATTTAATGACATGCAATGTGTAATCATTTAGTGGCATACAGTGTATAATCGTTTAGTGACACACATCATGTTACTATTTAATAGTACACAGCATGTTATCATTGAGTGACATTCAGTGTGTAACCATTTAGTAACATTCAGTGTGTAATTATTTAGTGACATACATACAGTGTGTAATCATTTAGTGACATTGAGTGCATAATCATTTAGTGACACACAGGATGTAATCATTTAGTGACATACATACAGTATGTTGTGTAATCATTTAGTGGCATACAGTGTGTAATCATTTAGTGACATTCAGTGTGTTATCATTTAGTGACATACAGTGTGTAATTATTTAGTGAAATACATACAATGTGTAATCATTTAGTGACATTCAATGTGTAATCATTTAGTGACATACAGTGTGTTATCATTTAGTGACACACAGTGTGTAATCATTTAGTGACATACAGTGTGTTATCATTTAGTGACACACAGTGTGTAATCATTTAGTGACATACAGTGTGTAATAATTAGTGACATACAGTGTGTAACCATTTAGAACATATTTGTTTAATCAGAAACACTAGTATTAGGATCAGTGTGATCCCAATCTTCAACAAACACAAATCTCATCACAAGAAGAAACTGTACTAGTACATATAATCAGAATTCACCCATGAGATTGATGTTGGTACTACATAATTTCATAAGCATATGGTCCAGGGAAAGTTACCGTAACCAGGGGTCAGTAGGGGTTAAATCTAACTCCAAGCATAGGTCAACAAACATGTGGTATGGGGCAGTATTCCAGCAATGGATCAGCATCGTGAACAAAGTGCTGCATGATGGGTACAATGAAGACTTTACAAAGAGATAAAACATAAACAAATGATACAACACCCCTTTCCAGCAGTTTGAAGGTGCATACATATGTAGCACATGTGACTGAATTGTGTTTGTGTTTTAAAATCCATAAAAGCCAGCTGCATAACGCTGTCAGCAAGATACACTGTACTGAGAACCAGCCAAATTTTACATCAAGAGTTTTCAGCGAAGACAGACATAAGGTTGGACAAATAAAAGGAAAAATTCCATTAAAACCATACCCTGAGTGTTTTATAAGAAAGGGAGATAACTAAATGAGACCATTATACTACCGTGTTGGTACTACTGGAAGCCTGCTACATAATACACACACCCGTCTACAACTACAAAGACATTTGGAGTTTAAATCATGAAATATAATGTCAACATGCTAACAAAACTTCCTGAGTAAAATCATATGTACATGAAAATGGATAAAATTCCCCCTTTGACTGTCACGGATAAAGCCCCGTTTGTACACTGCATACACAGGACTGTAGACACAATTCCTAACTATTTGTACATTGCAGATACATTTTATAAACATACTGAATGACACAGTAACAATTCCTGACAATTTACATTTACAGTTTTAACCCTTTACTTCATACAGACTCCTTTGGACACCTCTAATATAGACGCCTTTGGACACCTCTAATATAGGAGCCTTTGGACACCTTATATAGAAGGCTTTTAAATTATTTGGTGAATTATGTTTATATTAACTGACTGCATGGAAAACAGTGCAGGAAGTGTTCAGATTGCTTGTTACGAGCAATCTGAACTCTTCCTGCACTGTTTTCAAAGGCTTTCCGTGATTGGTGCGAGAATACACGTATCTATGGAGTAAAGGGTTAAAAACACAACTCCTGACAGCTTGTTCATTGTAAACTTGTATGACACGTCATCACTACACTAAACTATTGTGTAAATAAGAGAATATTTTACCTTTTCAAACATGGCATCACCATTAGCTGTGTGTCAAACCCAAATATTGCAAACACGACCAGAGACTGTCAGAAAAGTTAAAAGTTTAGTTATTTGTATAATGTTGATAGTGAAATAAATACAAAATAATATACATGTACATGTAGTTTTCTGTAGAAATCTTGCACAACATGCTAACACTTATTCCCCTTGAGCATTCTTCGAATAGCAAGGGAATGAAAACCAAACCAAAATCACTTTGAACAGTGATCCAACTAGTTTGAATTTAATGAAAACATATATGTATGTTTTAGAAACTGATTTTTTGTCAAAAGTGTTTAAAAATTAAAAATATCCAAATGTGAGTAAAGCCAACTTCAGTGTTAACAAGTTAAATTTAGTTAATAATTACTTTGTTGAAATCTACCACTTTTTAAAATTTTCATTAGATGATTGAAAATAGTAAAATTACTATTAATATGTAATTTCGCTACTTCTATCAGTGAAGTTATATAAAATAATCCACTGAGAAATATAACTACCTTAAAATAACATATTCATAGAACTGACTAAAGTTTTCAATCTATAACATAAAAGTGATCAAGTTAAGGCCATAAAAAAATATTTTTGTTTCATGCGACAAAATTGGGTCAGTAGGTAGGAATTTCTTTTTTCTTTCTTATTTTTCTCCATGGCTCATGGATCAAAATGAAGTGAAAAAAAAAATTGAAAAAAAAAAAATCAGGGGTTAAAATATTGACTTGGTCGGGTCAGAAGAAACAGAACTATTTTTTCATTTGGCCTTATTTTAAAAGTATTAATTATGATCTCTCTAACTAAGGCAACATCTTGATCATAAGCCATATTAAAACTCATTTCATACTAAGTACATGTATTTAAGACAATAATTTAACATTGGAATAATCTATCAAATACAAACTCCATATGTACATGTATACAGAAATAATTACTGTACCTGGCCAAAGTTGAAGAAACCATCCAAAAATTCAATCTCCACGTAGATGCCTGACGAAGTCTTGTTAAATATCCTCCACGTACAAAGAAAAAGACCCTGAAATAAACGTTCAAATACACATAATTGTAGCTTTCAAAATTGGGAAGGTAGTTTGGGAATTTTTTAAAAACATTTTCTTATTTCCCTTACAAAAGTATTTATCTGGAAATGGTGGTACAATGTGGTATCAAAGAATTAAATAGAGAAGGAAAGGCAACACATTGGGATTTTGTGAACCCTCGCGTATTTATGCAAAATCTCGCAATGTCTCCTTTTCAATTATCTTAACTTTCATCTCAGGAACACAAATCAAAATTCTTACATTGCAAAGTAAAAATTCTCTTCAAAACAATACTTTTCCTAGAAATTTGTGTTTCAAACTGTTGAAGAACTTTTGATTACATATTTGCACACTGCAGCTAAAATAATGACAAATTAAGATAAATTTTCTTTCAAACCTAAATATCTTTAATTCAAGATCATTTTGCGTGATCGAAATATGTTTAAACATCTAAGATTACATGTATATACAACTTACAGTTTATGTACAAGAAATCATTTGCCTGTGAATTATGAATGAATAATTTGCAAATTATGAAACCTTTGTGCGCTATTTCATCAACATTTAGTCAGGAGATGCAAGTTTCCTATCCTTCTATACAAGCCCTTGGTGACATTTAACAAATAGAACATGAGCAGTCAGGTTTAGCTTTGGTTCGTATCTCATATATGACTTCACGATCCATATCTTCCCAAATAGCCCTAAACACCATGTTTTATATGTTATATTGTAGGTCACTTACAAGAGTTATTACCCTGTTGCTAACAGAGACATTATGTTATTTTACTGAACTGCAGGAATTCTGTTGTACTTTACATGTACTATCATTTTACATCATGTAAAAATACATCATGTGAAAATTTATCAAGAGTGTGGCATGCCTCTTTAAACATGCTTTCACAAATATAATATTCGCAAATCAACATTCTAAAACATACAGTTCACTTTCTCACCACAAACATAGATATCTGCAGAACCAAAATGATCAAGATTGTTGCGTGTCCCTTCAGAATAATATTAATATTTGCAAATCAACATTTTTGTAACACAGTTAGCTTACTCACCACAAACATAGATATCTGCAGAAACAACAGAAGAATAATAAATCTGTCTGTTTGATAGTCGTCCATAATTCGTGTTTTGGTATGTTTCGCTTTTACTTCATCATTCCTGGTTTCTCCTTCACTCGGTACCTACAATGGTTGACACATACAGTTCGTATAGAGCATCTAGACATGAGCTGTGTTCACATACACTGCCAATGTACCACAGTTTAGTTAAAATGATCTCGTGGAAACCTAATGAATTTGGATGCATGTTGTTGTTTTTAATGGAGTTTTATGTTCTTTTCAAAATATAACATGTCCTCCTGCAATTAATTTTTTCACACAGGCTCAGTTTGAACCCATGACCTTAGCAGTGAGAGAGGCGACTGATCTTTACGCAGTGCCTTAAACCACCAGGTCTCTGATGGCCCTGTGGAAGTTCAGTGGATTTCCATTTTTTTGGGGTGGAAGTTTGGCTCCATTATCCTTGCAATAACGCAAGATTTTTCCCCTTGATGTAAAAAAAATCACGTAGGAAACTGACTTGACACTATGAGCATACTTCATCACTGAGGTAAAATAAATTGGTTTAAAATTGGGAGAATTGCTGCCCAATTTGACAAGTGTTCTTTATGCACATGTTTTCCAATTTCTTTGCAAGTCAAGATTTCATCAACAACTTCATCTGAGCCATTAAAAGTTATTTTTATCTGCCGTATATTTGAAAAAAGTCTTTAAGCATAAAACTTGTGCATCAACCCCTTACCTGTAACACGTTGTTGGTTGCATGATAGCAGCGCAGAAGTCCCGCACACCTCTGTCGTTGTTGAAACGTGCAAGTGCCATTTAGACACGACTGCTCATTAACTGTGTCTGTGAGAGAATCTTCACTTGTTGAACTTGTACTGCTGGTCGTCCGTGGCAACGTTCTCTGCATGTCACTTGGAAATGGCACAATGTCTTCTATACTAGAACTGCCCTGCCTCACTGTTAGTAAAAAAACAACAAAATTTAAATGAGTATTTAATTGATGTCTTGACGATGTACTACCATTCTTTAGCGATGTGATACCGTCACGCTGCCGTACTAGTACCGATCCCCGAAAATCGCCAAATTTGTGCTCCTGTTAAACTCCAGCAACCCAAATTGGCTAGGTGTGACAGGCCCTTTATTAGCGATGTTTGTAATTATTTCAATTTTTAAGCAGATTTCTTTATTCTTTAATAGGGGATTTACAAATATCGTCAGTATCCCACCTATGAAAGCTCAGAGCTTAAACAAACCACTCCTGAGTCCGCTACCTTGGTAAATCATGTGCTGAGTGTTATTTAATGAGAGGCAACAGGTCGAGTTCAGGATCTAACATGCAACCTGCGGCGTCAGCGGCCAACACTCTATCCATTACACTATCACCCCCAATGGTTGTTTGCCATTACATACTTAAATACACATACAAATATTGTCTTACCAACTGGTTTATACATGCTTTCACAGTCCTCTGTGCAGTTGGAACATGACGTAGATTTATATCTATTGTTCTCAGCTCCGTCTCCGATACCAGATCCACCTTTGTTACTGAGAAGTTTGCTCCGACTGCTGCTCCGAGTTTTCCGAGGTGTTTCAACAACTGGGTCGTCTGTACATGGAGACAAAAATAATATTTCAATTGTGTCTTATTTTCTATTTTTCCTACTTTCATGCCTCAAGCAACAAATATCATATTAACCTGACCACAGACAATTTTCTGTCGCTTTCTAGATTCAAATCCTCAGTCCCCTGTAGAGTGGGTGCCTTGCTGTTTTGAAGACAACATCATGTCAGATGTTGATGCCACAGATTTGAATCCTGAAAGTGGCAAAAAAACAACCCATACAATATATCTTGACCGGTTCTGAAATAGTGTAATGTGCAAAATTCTGACAATAATCATCAGATTTGACCAGTTCTTGAATTTGGCCGAGATATTATGGTGTTGTAACTGCTCTGTAAATTCAGTGAAAATAAAATAAACATGAGGTCCATAGGCCTTAATGGTCACCCTATTATCCAAAAAAACATTTACACAAGTCTATTAAGTCATAAGTAATAATGTTTTTTCTCAATTTCTCTTATATAGAATTAATAAGTATGCCCCACAAAGGCCCCACCCCCAGGGCCAAACCTTTTGACCCAGAGACATGCAATTCACAATTTTTATAAAGGACCCATATACGTTCATAATCATGCTCACCATTCGTTTCTCAGTGCTTCCTATATTAAGAAGAAGACTTTAAAGTTCACCTTGAATTTGACAGTTTTGGTCCTGCCCCCAAGGCCTCAGAGAGCAGGGACCATGCAATTCACAATTTTGATTCACCCTTAGGTACCAAAGCTGCATACAACATTTTATTATGATTACAGTTTTTGAGAAGTCAAAAATGTCAATTGTTTGCGGACGCACAACAACACACTAAAGGTGATCTCAAAAGGTCCCTTGAGAAGAAGTTGCAGGTGACCTAAAAATGCATGTGCTGGATTGCACACAATGTTAAAATTTGCAAATGACATGACACGGAGGTTATCAGAATGTCTCACTTCGAACCTTAAGAATTAAATTTAGATAAGCATAATATTTACCAGGTAGAAGTTTTTCTCTTAATGAATCGTCATCTTCTCCTATGGCGTTGATTCTGTTGCCATGGTGTCCTAACTTTGGCTTGATCTTGACCTCAGGATCTTTGTGGATATGAGAACTTCTATGTCTCATGACAAGGCATGTTATATTGACGACAGAACACAGTGCTAAAACAATCACTGACAGTATGGCCTGCAATAATAAAACATTCACTGACAGTATGTCCTGCAATAATAAAACAATCACTGACAGTATGGCCTGCAATAATAAAATAATCACTGACAGTATGTCCTGCAATAATAAAACAATCACTGTCAGTATGTCCTGCAAAAATAAAACAATCACTGACAGTATAGCCTGCAATAATAAAACAATCACTGACAGTATTGCCTGCAATAATAAAACAACCACTGACAGTATGGCCTGCAATAATAAAACATTCACTGACAGTATGTCCTGCAATAATAAAATAATCATTGACAGTATGGCCTGCAATAATAAAACAATCACTGACAGTATGGCCTGCAATAATAAAACAATCACTGACAGTATGGCCTGCAATAATAAAATAATCACTGACAGTATGTCCTGCAATAATAAAACAATCACTGTCAGTATGTCCTGCAAAAATAAAACAATCACTGACAGTATAGCCTGCAATAATAAAACAATCACTGACAGTATTGCCTGCAATAATAAAACAACCACTGACAGTATGGCCTGCAATAATAAAACATTCACTGACAGTATGTCCTGCAATAATAAAATAATCATTGACAGTATGGCCTGCAATAATAAAACAATCACTGACAGTATAGCCTGCAATAATAAAACAATCACTGACAGTATTGCCTGCAATAATAAAACAACCACTGACAGTATGGCCTGCAATAATAAAACATTCACTGACAGTATGTCCTGCAATAATAAAATAATCATTGACAGTATGGCCTGCAATAATAAAACAATCACTGACAGTATGGCCTGCAATAATAAAACAATCACTGACAGTAAGGCCTGCAATAATATAATAATCACTGACAGTATGGCCTGCAATAATAAAACAATCACTGACATTATGGCCTGCAATAATAAAACAACCACTGACAATATGGCCTGCAATAATGAAACAATCACTGACAGTCAGGCCTGCAATAATTAAACAATCACTGACATTATGGCCTGCAATAATAAAACAACCACTGACAGTATGGCCTGCAATAATAAAACAATCACTGACAGTATAGCCTGCAATAATAAAACAATCACTGACAGTATGGCCTGCAAAAATAAAACAACCACTGACATTATGGCCTGCAATAATAAAACAATCACTGACAGTATAGCCTGCAATAATAAAACAATCACTGACAGTATGGCCTGCAATAATAAAACAATCACTGACATTATGGCCTGCAATAATAAAACAACCACTGACAGTATGGCCTGCAATAATAAAACAATCACTGACAGTATAGCCTGCAATAAGAAAACAATCGCTGACCGTATGGCCTGCAATAATAAAACAATCACTGACAGTATGGCCTGCAATAATAAAACAATCACTGACAGCATAGCATGCAATAATAAAACAACCACTGACAGTATGGCCTGCAATCATAAAACAATCACTGACAGTAAGGCCTACAATAATAAAAACAATCACTGACAGCATAGCCTGCAATAATAAAACAATCACTGACAGTATGGCCTGCAATAATAAAACAATCACTGACAGTATGGCCTGCAATAATAAAACAATCACTGACATTATGGCCTGCAATAATAAAACAACCACTGACAGTATGGCCTGCAATAATAAAACAATCACTGACAGTATAGCCTGCAATAAGAAAACAATCGCTGACCGTATGGCCTGCAATAATAAAACAATCACTGACAGTATGGCCTGCAATAATAAAACAATCACTGACAGCATAGCATGCAATAATAAAACAACCACTGACAGTATGGCCTGCAATCATAAAACAATCACTGACAGTAAGGCCTGCAATAATAAAACAATCACTGACAGATTATCATCCAAATTTTTTCTTAAAAATGGGGAGGGCGGGAGGATTTTATTATTTTGTTTTTTTATTATCATTTTTTTTTTATGAAAATAAAAAGGGTCGGGGCGGCATGAAAATTAGGGGCGGGCAGTGATGATAATCTTGCAATTAATTTATTATGGCCTTATGTTTGTATGTGCCTTATGTTTGTATGTGCAAAGATATGTTTGATATTTCAACATTGCCATATGTCCCTTCCATATTTGGGGAAAATCAAAACTGAATCGTATGAATGAATTGGTGTATTAGGGTTTTACGGTGCACTTACCAAAAAAGTTCATATGCTGTTTTATCACCAATTTATAAATTAATCAAAATTAATAAGTAATCGTGACTTTAAATAAAGAATTGTTCATAAGTCACATGCAACACATTTGTTTATTTTTTCGTTATTGTCATTGCTATTCATTCATTCAGAAGCTTATTACCAGTATACATAAAGGGTGTCAAAAAACATACAGATATCAAAATGCTGTTGTAAATTATGTGATAAAACAACATAACTTGATAATGTAACAATTTATTGCTTCAAACAGAAACTCAATTACAGTGAAATTTTAATTTTTGGGGAGGATTCATGATTTATCATGTAATCATTGTTTGTAAACAACCCAAGTGTCTCATATGGCTACTGAAGATAGATAAATGCATTCTTTTAAGGACTTATACAGAAGGAAAGGAAACTTTCATCTCTCTACTAAATAATAAAAAAATAAGATGCAAAGTATTATTAAATAGGCAATTCAATCAATCAAATTTCACAGGCAACTGATTTCTTTTTCATACAATTTAATGTGTTTGTAACCTTTAATAGATGTTTTATAATTTTTTAAAAATGCAAATGATCTTGAATTTAAAATATTGCAGTTTGAAGTAAAATTTCAAATACTTTCCTTGATTATCTAGTTGCAGTATACAAATTTTGTAATCACAAGTACTTCAACAATTTTAAACACAATTTGCTGGGAATGGTTTTGATTTGTGGAGAATCCCACTGTGCAAAGAAAGAATTTTGATTTGTTTTTCTCGATGAATGGAAGTTAGGATATTTAAAAACAAGTTTTTGCGAGATTTTGCATGATTATGCGAGCGCTCATAACATATCAATCCGTTATTTTCCTTCTTTTATTGGCATTTTTGAATTCATAATAATTAGCAAATCATGCACCTGGATATGAAGATCACCATCATACATGCAATTGAATAATGTAAATATTTATAATCCTATTATAATATCCCTTGAATGTACCTAAAATTACTGAATACCTTTAAATTAAATAAAAACACTCCTTCCCGAATACCCTGATGTTAATTATTACGGAATATTAAATGACTTGCCACACGGAAAATTGATCTTTAATCTTAACACAAAGTAGTAAATTTTTGCCTCAATTACCAGCATCATGTTTTAAGACATTTTTTCACACATTTCATATAAAAAATAATAATTTTCGGACCCAAATAAACATCACATTTTGCCAAATCCATCACTCCTGGGGGCATTTATTCTGGGGTATGTGGTAGGCAAGGGGCATGACTTTTGCTATTCAGTTGACTTGCTTAAACATGAAATGCAACAATTAATTTTTATATATACATATTTATGTTTCAACTTTCATATGTTTTCAGACAATTGCATGAAAAACCCATAGTTTTAGAGTAACCGCCTTTTTTATGAATATGATTTCTACAATATTGGAATATTTTTTTAATTTTGTATATCAATTATACTAAAAGTATATTTATTTCATTTTGTATTTTTATTTATTTGAAATCCAATTATATATTACCAATGTTACCCATTCATGAAAATTGATACACAGTGAAATAATGATATAAAATAAATTAATCACATTGATATTCAGATGTCAAAATCTGAGACAATGTAACTGATATGATTGGACTCCACAAAGTGACGTACATCATCAAATATAATAGATACTAATTGAAAAGAAACCCTGTTTAAATTAAATGTGGAGAAAAAGCCCAATACATGTAGATATCCCATTATAAACAAAATATGAAGATGAGGTGAGAAAAATACAGAAGTGTGAAAAAAATGCTGCACTGCAGACACAAGCTAAACACAAGATGTGAGAAATTGCTAATACCAGGAACTGGTACTTGAGACTTCACAACAGAGACAATCACAGTAACTCAAGTTTTCTATATTTTCTGGTAACTGAGTTAATCATAGCAATTGTCACATGTATTTGGAATATGCAGGACCCAACTACGTCCACAAGTGAATCATTGAAGATTCCCTAAATTGCGGCTTGTAATAATAAAATAAAAAGTTTTAGGTGGGAACAATAGAAATAGATTAATAACAAACATTGTTGATACATGATGATGTAGTTAAGCCTGTGTAAATATTGTCACTGAAAAATAACAAGCCTTTGGAATGTAAGATTACAGTCTGTTTGTTTATCATTATTTTTATACTATCAAAGACTAATAGACGCTCAGTTAACTTTCCCACTTGAATCAGTGGCGAGAGAAGTTGCAATGTCATATATGGATCATCACGGACTGTGGATGGGTGAGGAATTAAAGTCCCGATTGGTAGTCAGACGCACTTCTGACTGAGCTAGTGGGGCCCTGCAATGAATACAGAAAGCAAGCATTGATAGATAAATACAATTCTAACCTGATCTTTGCCATAGTGGAATGAGGGATCAATCTCATTGTGCATATGGTGCGTTCCAAACAACAACAGCAGACCAGTAGAAACCACTGGAAATCTGCAAATAAAAGTTAATTTATAGAATTCGGACTACATGCTAAAAAGTCCAAACTGAAATAAGGTAAAAATAGGCGTTTAAAAATTATACATTTAGAATGTACATGTAGTTATCCCAAAGTATCAATTTCATTACATAAAAATTAGATGCAGTCAATTGCTATCTATGAAAAAGGGGCATAACTCCTGAAAAAAGAATGCAATCATCATCAGAACACCATGACAACATGTGCAACTGATGTTAATACCTGTCACTTAGTTTGAATTGGAAAAGGGCAGGGAACAAATTAAAACCTAACATTATTCAATCTGTTTCATTTGCATTGATTGGTAAAAAAAAGTTATGTCATGTGAAAATTTTAAAAACTTAATGACAAATGACCATCGATGACTGACACAGAAGATAAAAAAAAACCCTGGTAATTTCATCTAAATCTTTGGCTCAAGTGAGCTAAAAGTAGAATCAATATTTTTCACAAGAAATTGGCTAACTGTTAACAGGAAAGAATATACTCTTTTATTTCATCGTACAAATGTTAAAGGAGACCATACATACCCTACACCAAAGAAGTACATCCATTTTTTCATTCGCAGAACAAAACAGAGACTCCTGCAGTGTAACAGATACAGAACGATGGAGATTATGGCGGCAAAACATCGTGTAGCTAATACCCCAACCAACAGCAACACAAACTGTAAATAGTGCGACCAGGTAACTTTTGTGTCCAGTCCGTCATATATAATCATGCCAATGCAGGCAACTGACTGAAATGAGAGATAAATAGCACAGTGATTAGATTTCAAATGAAAACAATGATTCACAAATAATGCTTGAATGAGTAAATGACAGACAATGGTAAGTTTTTAAATGAAGACAATAATTCACAAATACTACTTGAATGAGTAAATGACAGACAATGGTAAGTTTTTAAATGAAGACAATAATTCACAAATACTACTTGAATGAGTAAATGACAGACAATGGTAAGTTTCTAAATGAAGACAATAATTCAACTATACTGCTTGAATGAATGAGTAAATGAATAAATTATTGAAATGACTGAATAAAATGCAGGATTGTTACAGTAAATGAACAGAACATTAAATGAATGCCTGATTTAATAAATAAATGTGACATTGAATGATCAAATTAATAAAGAATGAATGAATAATTGAAGAATGCAGGAAGTAATACATAAATTTCAAAGTGAAATATTGGCACCTTTGAATTGATTTTTCAAAGAACCTTTAAATGATCATAAAACTGCAATAAAGACAGGTATAACTGAGTTAACTTTAATATCCTGTACTGAGGGCTCAGTGCAGAGCTAGTTTACATGTAACTCAACAAGGTATACCAGTTTACATGTACTCAATATAGGCCAACAAGTCCTCAAAATAACAATGCAACAACTGACCTGAGCAAATGCGAGACAAAGAAGGAAATGGTGAGGCATCTTTCTGTATTTACTGCTGAAGAACATGACTGCGAAAACCCAAACCTGAAATACAGTGTATAATAGAGAATAAAATATATTAAACAAGAAACCTGCACATCCCCTTCATCGTTGTGAAGTTTTGTAGTTCAGTGCTCAATAGACCATGCTTATTTCAGCGATAAAAAATTACACTGAAATTTGCAATTTTTATTTTTAAAATGATTAAAAAAAAATGAAAATATCATTTATTATTTCACTATTTTTAACAATGAGATAACAAAAATAATTTATAAAATTTTAGTTTATACTTTATTTTATTTATTTATTTATTTATTTATTTTTATTTAGTTTAGCTCAATTGCGATGAAATTTGGCAATATTTCACTTTAATATAATTTTAAACTTAACAGTCAATTCTGCATGTATTTGGTAATCTTTCACTTTTAGATAATTTTTAGATAATTTTAAAATTTCGGCCCTTCTGCATGTATTTGGCAGTCTTCTACTCTTAGATGATATTACCAAGATGTGTGACTGACTGTTATTAGCGTAGTCCACCTTCATTTTGGTAATATCAAAAGTAACATTTTGTAAAACTGTGTGACATTTACTTACATTACAAACAAGGGAGATAACACTGATGTCAAATGAGGTTGTGAGGAGAAGTGATTTATAGTCCATCTCACTGTTCACAACCACTGTCATCATCTTCGCTGATGCAAACATGATAGGTGCAGACATAAACGTGCACACGACCATGCCTGTAGCTATCTAAAATATACAAGAGGGGAAATAACATGTACAGTTGATGCAAATGAAACAGCATTGATATATAAAGGCTTAAAAATGTTCTAGTGTCAAATGATCCAATGTCAAATGTAGGCTTGAATCTTTATATTAGAGATTTGAATGAGAAAAGACATGAATATTTAGTGTCATGTTTATGCCATCGAGGGCTAACAAATGATCAGTTGCCCTAACCATACATTCCCGGAATCGTGGAAGGTTAACACTAGTAACTGATAACTTTCCTGCTTGAATCAGCGTAACATATTGTCTAATTATGCTAAACATTTGTGACATATTATTTCAAAATCTTTAAAGTGATTTCCAAAGCAGATTCAAACTTTCAGCTACAAACTTGCATCTAGCTGTAGTACAGTGATACAGCTAGATGCAAGTCTGTAGCTGAAAGCTTTAATTATTCGCATCATCTGATTATAGTGAACATTTGTGCCATGATTTTAAAAATGTTGTGAAGTGGTTTACAATATATGGAGCAGTCATGAAATTTAATACCATTTCTGACCTTGCACCTCTAAATGAGCTTTGGAATGGCTCTTGCTTGTGACACTTTGTCTCATTATGGTAAACATTTTTGCCAGCTAGATGCAAGTCTGTAGCTGAAAGCTTTAATTATTCGCATCATCTGATTATAGTGAACATTTGTGCCATGATTTTAAAAATGTTGTGAAGTGGTTTACAATATATGGAGCAGTCATGAAATTTAATACCATTTCTGACCTTGCACCTCTAAATGAGCTTTGGAATGGCTCTTGCTTGTGACACTTTGTCTCATTATGGTAAACATTTTTGCCAAGATAATTCAAAATCCCTGAATGCAGTAATAAGTTTTAGCCTAGACAGGACAGATGCATGCACGATTGGACTTGCGCATGTACATCAAACCAGCATTGTGAAAAATATATGGGCCTCACAGCAAGCGTTCTCAACAAAAACTTTATGGAAGAAAGTTTGCCAGCTATTGTGGATGGACGGTTATTCAAGTTAAAATAGATGCACATATCCAAAGTCTTTTTCCACCGATAAAACTGTGGTGAATTATTATTTTGTAAATTGATGTGTTCAAAAAAAGAAAAAAATCAGTGGTTGTTATGAAATTAAAATTAAGGTGCCAAGTCTATCTGAATTTTCCAGATCACGAATGACAATGATGATAATTGACACAATTTGTTTGATATTGGCAGTGACCTGGATCTCAAACCCCCATGAACAGTTACACTGAACACGCGATAATGTGCACGTGCAGCTGCAGCGAGTGATACTGATTGACAGACCAACTGATAAATCAACAGAATGAATGAGTTAATCCTAGCATTTCATTGGAGGGAGACCAATCTTGTTCTTTAAGTGGATGCTCATTACATGCTTGAATATACCGAATATATCTGACTCACTCAGTAGAGCATGAGACTTCTTATCTCGGGGTTTCGGGTTCGATTCCTGAGGGATGGCCAACTAAAAATACCAAGTCGGTTGGATGGGACTTCAAACCAAAGGTCCATGTGATGGTACTATTCATCAAACATGCTAAAGAACCAGAGGAAACTTATGATGGGATTCTATCTGTATCCTAAAATATCCCCCAAAACCTAAAAAGACAAACACTCTTCTGGGGGCGTCACCCATATAGGAAACTGGTGGCGATGTAAAACAACCTTATGCACAACATACTTGAATAGCAAAAGGCAGGAGAGCATTAAATATTGCATTCATCTATTGCATATCTATTGTGAAATAGTTTATGAAAACAGATGACAACAATATGTGAAGGAGAAATTAATATCAATGCACTTTGGAGCTGCGACTTTCAATAATTACACAGCAAATTAAATGTTCCAAAGTAGGTCCTTAAGGAATACTTGAAATTAAACTGATAACACATTCAAAGCAGAGGCAGATCCAAGATTTCGGTTTAGAGGCGGGCGTACGTAGGAGGTGCAACACAAAATCTGAACAGGCACACAATGTCATTTTTTTAGCAGAAATATAGTGAATTTTGATAAAATATGGGAGCTTATTGGAGGGGTTGGGTGTGCGCCAGGTTTTTTAAAGAGTATATCCGCCATTGCAAAGGGAAGGCCTAACATAATGTGCATGTGCCATCATGCAGGTGTATGACACTTAGATCAAGAACAATGCACAAGAATATGTATCATCACATGAGACAAGTTGATCCTTCATATGATTATTGATCTATTTGCCAACATGAGATATCAGTGACTTGTGGAGATGGGGTGCACTTGAGTACTGGTTGACCTTCCAAGATCCCAGTAAACAGTGATTAGATTAACTGATCATCTATAAGCCCTGGGTGCCATAAAATGAAAATGAATTTTCGAACAATGAAGATTGCATTCAGTGTGAGGGCCAAACTGATATCATGAACTTTAACTTAATATCCTGTTTTGTAACAGAGTCGCCCATCCTTCTTTTTAAACCACTCTATTATTATCTAGAATTGGTTTTAATAAGGATTAATTGACGGAGAGCTAATCTATACTGACCCAAAATGAAAACTTTACATCGACTTCAATGTCTCTTTTACTGATAAATAAATATACAAAGAACCCGATTTCTCTCAGTTTCAGAAAGACATGGCATTGCTTAATAATAGTGTTTTTTAAAACAAACTTAAGTTGTTTTTTTCTGTGCTAAGCAACGAATGATTACTTGCCGGTGTAAAACTTGTAAGTGAAAAAACGGAGGTTGCAAACATGCAAATTAAGGAAAACGTTTTTTTGTGCTCAGCGCATTAATACTTCGTAAATTTCGATAAATAATTGCATAATGATAATCCTGTATAATGTGTTTAGGAATATGTATGTTAACAAAAGAAATATTCAAACATATAAAGTGTAAAATTTTTATTTTTGTTTGGTATATGTAGACATTCATAAACTGTTATTGCAAATTAGTCTGTGTATACAGTCTACATTCCTGGGATTCTGTAAGGGTAACCAGTACTCAAGCACACCCATCTCTGAAAGTAACACATAACTATTCCACTTGAATCAGCAGTGTGCGACAAATGACGATGAGAGGCAATCTTGAATATATATCATCATAAAGACTGTGGCTGCGCAGCGATTTTAATTCATGACCCGTCTTGATAGTCAGATGCTTGAAAGACTGAGCTAATCAGGCCTGGGCTAAGTTTACCATAAAGGCTATCTGGGTTTTGTCCCTCAGACTTTCCAGACATGTACCTAATTAATGTACATGTATGTTTAAAATGGAAAAAACAACAACAAACCTAATGCTAATACATTCAGACCCTGAAGCATTAGAATTTGCAGTTAAAAATTCCAGTTAAAAAATAAATGAATAAGCAATATCAAATAACAAGTATTTTTGTAATTTTTCTTTTTTATAACCTTTTTTGGGTAATGGTGGCCATCTTTGATCACAAAAATAATGAACAGGAAGAAAACTAATTTCCTGCTATACTCAGATTAGTTAAAACTAAGGTGTAAGATATGAAATTAACATGACAAATTTGATCACACAATTGCTGTCGCGTACATAATTATAATTTCCTTACAATCAATCAAATCAAAAGATAAAAGAAAATTTAGGTAAACAGTTCAGATTGCATAACACCTAAAATAATTAACAATACCAGAAAAATTGTCCTATAACTACACGACGAAGCAACCATCTGTAATATATTATGCTCCAAAGATGGTTTGATCCTGGTTTTGATGTTGAGTTTGATCTCGGGTTTGATATTGGGTTTGATCTCGGGTTGATGTTGGGTTTGATCGCGGTTTGATATTGGGTTTGATCTCGGGTTTGATCTCTGGTTTGATATCGGGTTTGATTGATCTTGGGTTTGATTGATCTCGGGTTTGATCACAGTTTGATCTCAGGTTTGATCCCGGGTTTGATATAGGGTTTGATTGATCTCGGGTTTGATCACAGATTGATCTCAGGTATGATCCCGGGTTTGATATAGGGTTTGATTGATCTCGGGTTTGATCACAGATTGATCTCAGGTATGATCCCAGGTTTGATATAGGGTTTGATTGATCTCGGGTTTGATCACAGTTTGATCTCAGGTATGATCCCGGGTTTGATCACAGATTGATCTCAGGTATGATCCCGGGTTTGATATAGGTTTGATTGATCTCGGGTTTGATCACAGATTGATCTCAGGTATGATCCCGGGTTTGATATAGGTTTGATTGATCTCGGGTTTTATCACAGATTGATCTCAGGTATGATCCCGGGTTTGATATAGGGTTTGATATTGGGTTGATTGATTTCAGGTTTGATCTGTGAAACACAGAATTAGTTGTTTCCAGCTCCAGTCTCTACAACTTAGCTCAAAAGACCTTAAAGCAAACTTGAAGATTAACGAAAAATTTTAATATATTTTCAAAAGTTATTTTAACAAACTTGACTGAGTATTTGTGATTTTTTTATTTTTTTAAGATAAGAGTGAACAGTTAAAATGATTATGGGTGAAAGGTAGTAGGGATGAATATACATGTTAAGCTGAACAGAAAATTGACCAGGAGAACATAGCACATAGTAAACAAATAACGCAAATATACCAGTCATAGAAGTTTTAACAATATGCATAATTATATTGACAAGACAAAGACATTACATGAAATAAACATGGGTGTAGAAAGAAAATGGAGCCATTTTACTAACCTTCGTGAGTCTTAAGAATTTCGTATGAACAAATTGTGACATCTACGAATGTTTTACTTGTGCAGAATGTTTGCAAATTTTAGATAGCATACTTTTTATAAGGCTCACAAAAGATTGTAAAATAAGTAAGTGAAACAATAAAAGAATTTATTTTCGTAACTTAAAATTTTACACTAGTGTTTAAACTTGTAAACGTTAGTGAAATTATTGCATACTTTTGTCAATTTTGCTATGGGGAAACATTATCAAATGAAATATTTATTCTAGTAGCAATCCCAATATAAGCGATCTATGTAAAAAGTTAGCTGGTCCCAGCCAAATTCCTTTTTTAATGTATATACATGTACATGTATGGTATGATGTTGAACAATGCTCGAAAAACCTTTACCTCAAACTATTTCGCCCAGTCCCATTAGGTTCGTGCCCTTGAAGTTCTACTGCATTATTAGAGATACATGTAATGCAGGGGGTTGAAAATGCAAACTCTTTTGCCTGGTTTTATATGATAAACAATTTTAGGGCTAAGACAAGCATCATTTCCTCGGTCTTTGGGGATGGGTGATTAATCTTCACCTGTGGCTGTAGGATGCCGGTCAAGTCTTCCCTAGCACTATCCCATGTGACATAGGGCAACAAATACCTCATTATTCATATATTGTCTGCGGAAACGTGGCTTACACTTCATGATGTTCAGAGAGTGACTTAAACTGGGGACAGTGGAAAATGTTACTTACTACATCCTGAGCGATAGAGAAGTGGCTTGCATACAGAAACACAGAGGGGGCTGTGGGAAATGTACCATAGAGGAAACCGTACATATTGATGGACCTGGCATCAGAATCATTCATTTGACCTTGTTCCAGTGCTCCAACAACTTGCCATGTTATTAAGGGAAGCAATAATCTGTGGGGAAAAGATAAGTACAAAACTGATTCGTCACAGTTTCATATAATTTAATCATATAAATAGAGCTCTAGATAAAAAGTGTTTATATGTTTTCACACATTAAATTTTGTAAAAACCAGAAAGGTGTCTGTTAACATGAATGCCCCAGCTGTCGATAAAATAAATAAAGTCAAAAAGGGGTCACAACTCTTGACCTGACATTGACAAATATCGAAATTGATCTGTATTTTATAATTATACATGTACAGTCTAACCTGTCCTAAGCAGTCAGGCAAGGGAAGGAGTGGCTCAAGTGGCCTTTTAAGACAGGTTGTTTCATGCAGGTTAATTTCCTCTGGAAGCATATAAAGTGGAAATAACAAATGTGACTGCTTAAGGCAAGTGGCTGCTAAATAGAGGTGACCACTTATACAGGTTTTACTGTACACACAAAAACTCAATATAGTTAACTACATGTAGACCTCTTCAGCAGTTATTGATCGGAAACCAATTCTTGGAGGCTCAAGTGAACGTTCTCACAAATGGGTTTCATTTAAGTGGCTTCTTTGTGCCCAGCTTAATACTTGTCTGGTTTTCAACCATTCAAAAAAATACTGACCCTAAACCCTAGACATTTAACTACCCATTCATGTGTGCACTGACAGACGGACAAACAGTCTGGGGGTAACACTTAATATCCCTTCACCACTCTTTGATTGGCAGGGTATAAAAATGCATTAAAAATAAGCGAGCTGAGCTGTCATATTCCCCTGAGTAAATGCACCCATGGGCGATGTATTTTTCAAAAGGGGGTTTCAAATTTAAATAAATCTCTTCACAAAGTGTGCAGAATTTTACTTACGTTTTTGCTACTATTAACAACATGGGTGCAACGAGTCTCAGTCCTAGCTGACCTTGAACCTTGCCAACCAAACTGAGACCCAGGTAGAACAACGCTGAGGCACTGTACGCATTACCTGTAATAGAAATATGGTAATTAGCGATTCTACTGACATTTTAGTTTTACATTTGTATCTTTGTAAATATATAATTTTGAGATAGAATGTCATGTGCATTTTGATAAATTTTTCACTTTCAAATAAAAGAAAACACAAACAAATCTGTTAGAACTTCAAACTTCGAGACGGTTTGACAGTGAGTTCATTGTGAAATGAAATACATAATGATGGGCCAGGACCAGCTAGCTTGGTCGGTAGCGCTTCTGCCTATCATTCTTGCATACCGATTTCTGCATATTTTTGCTGGGTATGTAATTTTCATTCAAGAGCACTGTCACATGCTAATCTTACCCTGCTGTGACTTTGGACGAATTTATGGCGTAATGCATCAAAACATACAACCTACTATATTGAAACTGGTTTCTTTCAAGCCATCGTAGTAAAAATATATTATAAAAGTAAACTTAAATAATAAGTATTCAATGTGTTTGGTTTGCAATATAATCAGTGAATATAAGAATCTCACATGGCTTTTCCTGTCCCATAAAAGATCCTTGTTTCCACCAAAACAGTTATACCATGTGACGGAATTTTTGATCGAAACTCAAAACCATGTTAGATTCTTATAATCCACTGGTGTTACGAGTTTGAATCCCTACCTGACAACAATGTCAATGATGATTGATATACCACATTGCATCTCCATGTCAATCGTCTGTCACAGCTGATTCGAGTGGGGAGTTTATCAGTTACTTGCAGAGACTATTGGTCAACTTTCCCTCAACCCAGCAGAGTGGTTATGTTTCATTGGTCGTCTGTTTACCCTCGATGGCATAAATATGATGTTAAATATTCAATCACATTCATGACACTGATGTATTCCTTCACCAATAAAAAAATGTACACGCACAAAAAAAACAGCAGCAAACCACTCACCTAGAACCTCTAAAATATCATCAATGACAGCCGGAATGTTTTGTTTGAACAGGAAGTTACCCACAATGCCTATGATCACCATGAAAACAATGGGATTGATAAGCACGTCCTTGATTACGTGCAACACAACCACAATCTTCCCAGACTTGTTACTGGCGTCCTGTTTTTTCTTATGTATCTCGAGCATTGTGAAGCCTATAGGGTTGAGGAAGATGAGAGATATCGGGGCCACCAGGTAAATGTACTGCAGATACTCCGGGTGCACTTCATTGTATAATGCCTTCACTGATAAAAATATATAAACATTATATTACTTGCACATCCCCTAAACATACATTCAAACCTGTCTTAAGCAGCCAGTCAAGGTGACCTTTTAAGACACGTTGTTGCTTAATACAGGTTAATTTTCTCTGAAAACATAGAAATGAGAAATATAAATTGCGGCTGCTTAAGACAAATGGCTGCCTAACAGAGGTAGCCGTTTACACAGGTTTGACTATACATGTATTATGAATAACAATATTGCAAAATTGAGATGCTAACAGTGTTCATTAATTCATTGTATAAAGTGTAATATTTCATTCAACATGTGTATGGAAAATGGAAATACTGCACCAGTGGATGCACTCACACACTCCCAACACACACACAATATCTACTAAGATTCTCTGATGGTTACACATGCATAACTCTAGCATTTAGATTTTTTTATTTTCCAATATCCAAACATAATGAAAAAATATATCTAGAAACAGACATTTTCTTTCAGACATTTTTTCCAATGAACTTCAGGACCAATATACCCGTATGACTGTTTTGTGAGACAGCAAAAATAGTAAGCGTTGAAGCATTTATCACTGTGTATATTGAGATAATACTTATGTTATTGTTTTTTTTTCAATTTCTGTAACAAAGTATAATGCTAATATATATCTAATGTCTGTTTGTGATTGTTAACATGAAGTGTTTTTTACCAAATTTAAAGATGCATCACCTATATATAGAGATAACTTTCTGTTCAGTAAAGATGGAAAGTTTAATGAATCACAAAGAGGAAGGTCCCATTTGAAGATAATGGTTAATTCCATCCTTGTAGTTTATATTATTTATGAGAAATTCGTTAATACACAGGGCAGAATTTTCAGTTTTAATCGTCAAAGTTTTAGAATAACCTGATACTGACAAATGAGTGACTTTATCAGGAGCCGCGATTTAGAATTTGGTCATCAAAAATAAAAGAATTTTACACTGCAGAGACAATATACAACATAAATTATTGAACAGAATATCCACAATATATGATGTTCAATATAAATCGGCAGTTTGACTGATAAGATGGGGGGGGGGGGGAGTTGCCAGGGGTTCTTCATTTTAAAGTGATTGAAATGTACACAAGTTATATGAGTAACATATTTTTTTAAATACTGATAAAAATAAATAAGTGTTACTTACAGATAGGGTATCCTAAGGCAAAGTCATTACTTTGTGTTGCAAAAATCCCAAACAATCCTGCATATCCCAAATTCAAGGGTCTTTTCAGCAGTAAGGTCAGAACAGCAACCCCAAGAAATACGGCAGTTTTAGAAATACCAATCCCCAGTAAGAAATACCAATTCACTGTGTCAAAGTTTAACTCTACCATACTTTTAAACAATAGTGCCGGAAGACAAAATTTCCCAACAAATGTTCCAATACCCTTTCCTTGAGTTTGAGTGATAACATTTGTCCGCCCGGCAATATATCCAGCCAGCATGATGGCAAAACATTGGAAAATGGCGGGATAGAGATTGTCAATAGAGAGGTCACTGTCGTGAGGAGATGTGTGGTTAGGTGTAGAGTTCTGCGTGGTAACAACTGCTGCATGACTGATATCATTGTTGTGTGTTGCCATGGTGATTAAGTGCGATTACAGACAGTTTCAAGTTGTTTTCTTGAAATCTGAAACAGAAAAAAATATAACAGTTATTGCTCAATAGCCTCTGCATTTGTTTCCAGCTACAAAATAAACAGGAGGCCCACAACGGCCCAAATCGCTCAACTGGGACATTAAATACTACAATAAATAAAGCATTTTTTTACACTTCAAAGGCCGTAATTCAGTCTCAAACATTAATTGTCAAATATTCCTGTTTAAAATTTGATGAACAGTTTTTTGAGAAAGAGCTCAATGCAAAAACTACATGAACATTGAATTGTGCTGAAAATGGTGTCAAACCCCATTCAAAAAATCAATTCAATTTGTTCAAGAACTTGTCAATTATCAAACCTATCATCTCCATACAGTCAGCTGCCTCAGTTCTGAAAAAAATAAATCTTTGGGTTGGAATATCTATTCCTCCAATTTCTGCTCATAGAAGTTAGGAAAACTCTAGTTTCCATACCACATGACAGCTTTCTCATATGACCTGAAGAAAATCTAATTTTTTTTAATCTATTTCCTTATCCACAAACTGTAATCATTATTTAAAGAGACAATGTGTGAAGAGATAAACTTTTAGCATGTACTTTAAAATGTCCATGGATTTCTTCATATATATTAGAAACGTTGGACGTTAAACATGTGTTTAAAAAGTAGAATATTTTTGTGATGAAAGCCATTATTGAATATCTTTCATATGACTGAGCTGAATGGGAGAAACAAAATCCATTGAGTTATATACAATCCTGTGTCCAGGGCTCGAATTTATGCACTCGCAAACTGCAAGCTGTATTTCATTCTGTACTCATGTATATTCCTGTGCCTATACGTACAGCTGTAGTCAAACTAGTCCTATGTACCACAGTGTTTTGAGGTTTTGCATTCAAATCCTGTACTGGGTGACAATGTCTTCAATTAAATTCCTAAATCTACACCCAATAAAGATTTATATATCCATAACCTGCAATCTTTTGCCCTTTTCCATTATCTTATCAGCTTCTGGACATGACCAGATGACCGGGGTATGATCATCAGATCAAATGGAAGTTGAAGGTTAAAAACAGTAATTACAACTGCGTATCATTATCCTAGTAGTCTTGGTAACGTATTATGACATTATCTCATGTATCAAATCGCTGACTTACTATTCATATAAGAGATAGAATACCACAATATGTTTCATAACATCTCCATGTTGTTATTTTTCTAAATAAAAATAAGGTGAAACGTGATAATTGCACTTTGGTAACATTCACACACTATTAACTATTTCTATACAGAACACACTTTACCTGTGATTAGTTATTTACCGACTTAATAAATTCAAACAGCACAACACAAGCATAAATAAATCCAAACACATTGATAGCAAAGACCCTGGTTAAAAACAGTGACTTGCTTACATTGTTGATTATATATTGTTTCTCTGGTCTCTTGATAGCAATTTAGCCTATATCGTTATCGTCGCACCCATTACATCATCGTCACGGCCCAATCACCGGACGTAGTCAAATAATCGTTTTCCAACATTTCTCCTCATCAATCACACCTTGTGTATACATAATTATTTTCTAATTCGCTTTGCTCAAACAAAAACATGTCATTTATGTTATTTTCAAAGTAAACTGAGGGAATTAAAGATAACAAGACATAGTAAAGGAATTGTCACTTGCATTGCCGTTATAACCAATGTTTACAATTAAGATGCACAAAACTATCTGTCAAACATCCCGTCATAATAGGAGAATCTGCAACAGCTGATACTATGGAGGTTTAATTCGCATGAAGCACCATTGTCTTGCAATGGCTATCTGCCAGTATACAAACTAAAAAAAAATACAACCTTATTTAAAATGTCCAACATCTGACAAAAAGTGTATACCAACTTTCAAAACTTATTACTTCGTAACCACAATATCTACCTCATTTAGCTGTATATAGAGTTTTAAATACCACATAAACATCTTTTTCTTTTTTAAAATTTAATTTGACCTTTATTAGGTGGGAATGTGGGGATCTTGTGTAAATTTGTTTAACCAACTATTAGGCAAATGCAATGACCTCGAATGGAGAGGGTTTCAACATGTATCATTTATATACCCACTGTATCGCATGAGTTGGCTCGTGCTCTTTACCCTTGACTGAACACTACACGTATATGTATTCAGTAGGGCTGTGCATTGGCATTTTTTTCATCTGCGATGCGTATCGCGATATTTAATTTTCAGAACGATACGTATCACGATACGTATTGCCTGTCAAAATAAAAGGTGATGCGTATTGCAATATTTAAGTCGCGATACAATACGCATCACGATACTGATTTTTAACTGCAACTTATGCAATCACCATCATTGTTTAGTAATGTGTATGTTTATTAACATAGAACAACATAACTTATCACACTGCATAACTGCGAGAGTGATGAAATAAACAAAGTGGGATAGTACCTGATGGGAAGGAGATGCTGTCTGTACTATTCGCCGTATGTTTAGCCAGTTTGTATCCGAACATTCATTTTGCTATTTAAAAAAAAATAAATAAACAACGGTGTTTTTTGTTTGTTAGTTTTTATTAGCTAGTTTCAAGAATGGAATTGCGATGCACGATATCGGACAATTGTATCGATGCATCGGAGGTCTAAAGATTGCATTGCATCGCGATCTATTGGAAGTTTCATTTAATACCCGTTACACACATCGGCGGAAAGGTGAATCGCGATCCATCGATGAATCGTTACACCTCTATTTTTCATTTGCTTTAAACCCATAATAAACACATTTATATGTGCATTCAATCCAATAACGTACATATAGCGGTAGCTTTATATGTAATCCATTTTATTATTTTTTAATAAAATTAATAGTTACAAGAACTGCCATGTTTACTAGTATTACTAGTATTTAAAGGTACACGGCAATTTACATACATGTATGTCCATCTGTCTGTCCGTTTGCAGGTCCGTCCGTGTGTCCGTTCGTTCGTTCGTTCGTCCGTCCGCCCGTCTCTAGACCATTAATTGCATTCTGACCCAGGATTTCATAAGTGGACCTGGCGGTTGTTTTTGTGAAGAAGAAAGTGAATTTTCATGAACTGTTTAAGTATCAAACATATTTGGTAGAGCATGGGGAAACAGTGCAGCAAGCATTTCATGTCCGGTGCATTTGAATTCAGACGACTTACAAAAGGGCCTAGGAGAATCATGCAGCTATTCTCCTTATTCACCTCAAACAAGATTTTGTCATAATCGCATGCTGTGTAGATCTCTGAATACTATAAATAACAATATATTTGATTGGAACAAGAACGTATGTTTCAGATGAAGAAAGACGCAAAAAGTCAGTGCTGGAGTTCATGAGCGCTCCTAATCATCGGACGATAACATCGCCTTTTCTACGTTACCAGTGATAAGAGACCAGAGAAGAATAATAACACAAATACTGTAGTTGTGAGTAAATCTTGAAACCATTGTTAGTGTTACATCTGAAAAAGTTTTACGTGCGTATTAGTCAAAACTCATTTTCACTTGAATCTGAGTAGTACGTTGACGTGACCAATTCTAGCCTTAAAAAAGCGGGAGGGAGTGCGTGTGACTTGAAGTTTGCTTTTACAACACTGTCACTGAGATTGTTCTTACACTGTTCGTACAAAACAAGAATGCTGTAATTGACTTTCTTAGCATAAATAAGTTCGAATTGTTTGTCACTAAATGTTCTACCATGTTTTTTATATATATTCATCAAATTGTTTGGCCCCTTTAGCACTTTTAACTCTCTGAGATTTCAGTTAGTGCTCAGATTTGATGACCGGCACGCGCCCTTCCACCACCTCTCCTTTCTTGTCGAGGTGGCCGGTGAAGACTCTTAGAATTGGCTGAACCCTAGCCCCTCTCTCGATCTGCAATCATTTGTGATGAATCGCGTTGCCGATCTCTGCACACGCTTGAGTCTGTCTATGTGGCCTTGGGTCCCATATAATGCCAGCGTATACAAGTCATGATCATATGAGCAGTGTACGCATTCATCGTGCAAACTGCTTGACAGTGCCTATGGTTCTTCCAGAGGAACTCAAGCGCCGAGTTGGCCCTCTGTGTTATGTTAGTGATGTGGGTTTCCCATGTTAGGTTTTCAGAATATGTGATACCAATGTATGGGGTTTCTTATACCTGCTCAGTAAGGATCTGATTGTCAATGGTATAAAAATGGCTAATAATGTTTTTTATGGTGCTTGAATTTCATTCTCAATCCTTTGCGCACTGTTGGAGGTTGTTGAGGTCCTCTTGGAGAATTTGGTGGTAGCGAAACGATGCGTATCTGCGTATATTGGGTACTGTATCGAACTCCGTACTAAACACCAATATGATGGTATCGAGTTGGAGATTATTGTCAAATAGCTCAGAAGATCGTGTGCTGTTACTACTAGCCGAGTCCTATACGAGTAGCGAGAATACATGTTTGAGTGAGGTGAGTGGTTTGTTATTATCTAGGTGGCTAAGCATGTGGTGACAAATGCTGTTTTCCAGTTTGAGAGAACACATGTTAGAGAGACCGGTCTGTAATTTTCTTGGGCACGACGATCACCCGTCTTAAAAACTGGGGCTATGTTGGCATTCTTCCAATCTTTTGTGAGTTCGCCTGTGTCAACTGACTTCTGGAGGATTGGGGCAATGGCTGGGGCTGCTTCAATAGCACATTCACGAAGTACTCTCTATATTGGATCTCACCTGTTCTAGCTGCTTTGTTTAAGTACACTGTCTTCTCCAATTTTAAGTTGGAGTGTGTTGGAATGTGGATTTGTAAAAAGCGGTAGTTGTCCGTCTTCTGGCTCCTATGTAAAACTAACTGGAACTGTTGTATTAGTATTCCAGCCTTTCCTTTACAGTCGCTGATCACGTTACTATGATCCTTTAGCGGGGCAAAACCTATGTTGTCTTCTTTGCGTGACTTCACATAGTTCCAAAATGGTTTGGTGTTGATGTTTTTGAGACCTTCCTTAATGATGTTATTACCGTGGGTGTATATGTATAACACCTGGTTATTTTATATGGGTAACAGCTGATTGTTGTATATGGATAACACCTGATGGTTGCATATGGATAACACCTGATGGTTGTATTCGGATAACACCTGATTGTTGTATATGGATAACACCTGATGGTTGTATATGGATAACACCTGATGTTTGCATCTGAATAACAGCTGATTGTTGCACACAAGCACACGTCCGCCCTCCCTCACGCCCCTCCGCCCCACAAACATTTTCTCATGTTCTTGTTCTCTCCTTGCACGACTTCTCCGCCATTTGTTTACAGATTTATCCTGTAAGAATTTAATGAGATGCACACCCAGTATGCATATTTGAATAGAATGCGCACATGACTACGCATTCACGGTATGAGATGTTCTTTTCAAACATTGGGTGTTACCAACCCGTTGTGTAAACTATCTATACATATAACCTGTTTAATGATATGTCGTAAACCAATAAAATATTATTCGTGTGATTAATCATACACTTTTGAATACGACTTGCATTAACTGTAGAGACTCTAAAATGAGCACGAGTTGTATGATTATCGAATTTTGAAGGCCGCATTTTATTACGCTCTCTAATTGTCTACTTATTTAAACAATGAGTAATACGGTTAGACAGTCGGGTATGAATTTATCGTAAATTTTATAAAGCATGTGACCCTTATAAAGGAGCTTTAATTAATATAATTAGTCAACTTAGGGTCATGTAAATATTGCACAATATAATAGTTAAATTGACTTTGTTGATCAAGGACAAATCTCTCCAATTGCACACCCGTCGTGTACAAAAGAGATAATCTCGGAAAGAGATATAACCACAATGATCAAAAAATATATGACAAGTTCAGGTACCAGCTCATTTATATCGAATGTGGTAGAACATTAGATCAATAAAATGGCGTCCAAACAAGCGTGTGTTAGATCGGTTGACAAAAGTTCGGAGGAATTATATGACTTAACGTGTTCGCCTTGTTCTAAAGGAGGACGAAATGTGGAGGCAGTCAACTTCTGTGAAGACTGTGTGGATTATTTCTGTTCTGGTTGTGTTCAGGATCACAATAAGTTCGCTATAATGAGGACACATAAACTTTTGGACAAGGCTGGAATGAAGGCCCGGAAACCACAACAAGTTTTGTCTCTGCCAACAGAACGATGTAAGGATCACCATGGTAACCTAATTGATACATACTGCGGTATTCATGATGTCGTCTGCTGCCCCACGTGTGTGTCTGTGAGTCACAGGTAAGTTGTTGCTATCTAAGTAATAATGATTTTAACGTCGATATGCTCAGTTTTTTTTATTTGTAAATATGGACTTAAATGAAACTGTTACACAGATATTAATAACTATTTGATCAATATTATATTATATGTATCACGCCCATATAGTTAACGTAATGCGTGTATATGTACATACAATAATTATATATGCTGACTAGTAATGTCACATGTATGTGTTGAATGACATTGAACAATTTGTTAACACAGTTCGTTAACACATTTATTTTGCATCGATTGTGAAACACTTTTATTTACAGTAATTTATTGATCAATCACGCTAGACGTATTCCTGAGTCAGCATATTACGAGTTTGCACGTATTATATTCGAATCAACATTTTTGTTTTGACTGTATATCCGGTTAATCACAATGTGTAATGTAGTTCCCGCTAATACATCCATCATAACGCTAAAGAAACAATGTAAATACCATTTCAAAATATAACTGAACCGCTTTATATCCAACGGTTCATAAATAAAGTTCACAAGGTTACTATGTATCTTCAAGTTGATGTTTCTTGAGAGCATGCTCCGTAGCACGATACCTATTTACATACTAGTACCAATCTATTGGGCAGACTGAAGTTAGTTTGTTATTTATTTGTCTTTCGATTTTCGATATTCATCATGAATCTAACGCTAACCTAACCTCCAATTTGAAGAGTAACATCTTTAATTATCAAAAGACGAAAAACGAATATCAAACTAACTTCTAACTGCTATCTATTGACTTGTCGTTTACTTTACAACCGACGCCATATGAACGTACTCTGAAATCCTGTCCTACTGAAATCAAGAGTATCTTCAAACAATTCGTTATTGTCAATGGATATCCATAAATCAATTTTAACAAAATAAATGATTATGCGGACGCACACACTCACACACACTCACACACACATCGCCAAAATAAACCAAATCCTTTTCTGATTTTTGTTTCAGACGTAAGATATATCCTTCATCAATTAAATGTTTCAGGGCAATTACTTTCTGCAATTTCAGACCGTGCATAGATATAACATATCTAGCAAAAGCTGCAGTGGGGATCAAGACCAGTGATGAATACAGAAATGTCAAGTCCTCCTTGCAAGACACGAAAGTAAAACTGGAGAAGACGAAGAGTGCACAACAAATTGAACTAGAGCGACTCCAAAGAGAGAAACAGACCACCGTGTGTGAGATACAGCAGTTTACAAAGACAATGATAAAGCACCTGAATGATTTAGAGATGGAAACGATAGAGGAACTGAATTCCAAATACAAAATCATGGAAGACAAAATTAAAGAAAACATCGACACTTTAGATATGACAATGAAACTGTTGATAGAAAATGTGAATCAAATAGAAGCAAGCAAAGGTGACAACGAGGCTCAGCTATTTGTCTACGTCAAAGTCGGAAAGCGTAATGAAGACGAAGGACACATATGCCTTAAGCAAATTACAAAGCAGAAGACAAAAAGTATAAAATTCACCATTAGTGACGCGATTAATATTACTGATATTAAATCGTTAGGCGAGTTGACAGAGGAAGATGCGCGTTTGGACTACACTGCCTTCCATCATGACGACTACAACATGAAGCTTAATGATGACGACAAGACGTGTGAAATATGGGGATCGTGCCAGCTGGACGACGGAACAATAGTAGTAGCAGACGGTAACAATAGGAGACTGAAGAGACTTGATGGACGGTATAAAGTACGAGACCACTGTGCTTTAACCGATCGTCCGTGGGACATGTGTTCTGTAAGATCTAATGAAATCGCTGTTGCATTTAGAGATAAGAAAGTACAATTTGTCGCCATTGGTAAATCAATGACATTGTCGAGATCACTGCATGTAGGACAAGATTGCTTGGGGGTAGGTTATAAGGCAGGTCAGTTGTTTGTAACATGTAACGGCGAAGTAAGAGTGTACGATAAGTCAGACACACTGTTAAGAACTGTTAATTATGACAAGTCCGGTCAGAAGATGTTCCACGGACTTAGACATATTGCCGTAAGTACAAACAACACCATGATTCATGTCGCTGACATAGAGAAAGGAGTGGTTAGTGTTGACGTCCATGAGCAGAGTTATTCTGTGTTTACTAATCCATCACTGACGTATGCCTTGGCATTATGTGTAGGACCAGATGACCAACTGTTTGTAGGCGGCTATCACTCCCACAATATCTTCCTTATCAACAAAGACGGTATCAACTACAAGGTTCTACTGGACGAGAAAAATGGTATACGGTATCCTCGGTCTCTGTGTTATGATAAAGTCAACTCGAGATTGATTGTTGGAATGTTCAGATCTGATACCATCAAGGTGTATAACTTATTGAGAATATGTTTTGATTAAAACAGCAAATTAGAGTATCTGATAATTATGTGAGCTATTAAGTTATGTTTCAGGTATGGTTTAGTATGCAGTTTGTTTTGCTTATGTGCACTATTTAGTTATGTTTCAAGTATGGTTTAGTATTCAGTTTGATTTGTTTATGTGCGCTATTTAGTTATGTTTCAAGTATGGTTAAGTATTCAGTTTGATTTGTTTATGTGCGCTATTTAGTTATGTTTCAGGTTTGGTTTAGTATTCAGTTTGAGTTGTTTATGTGCGCTATTAAGTTATGTTTCAAGTAGTGTTTAGTATTCAGCTTGGTTTGCTTATGTGCGCTATTTATTTATGTTTCCGATATTATACAGTATTCAGTTTGGTTTGCTTATGTGCACTATTTATTTATGTTTCCGATATTATACAGTATACAGTTTGGGTTGCTTATGTGCGCTATTTAGTTATAGTTATGTTTCAAGTATTGTGTCGTATCCAGTTTGATTTGTTTTATTTCTGAGTGACGTAATAGAATATACATTTTTTATTTTATATATCTAAATCTATAAATTCAACCTAAGATTCTTTTTTTTTTCACGTAAAAATAGGATTTCCCTGTAGGGTGAGTGGGTTGTTCAGGCTTTTGCTATTTATCTTTTTGTAGGAGTACTCCAAATAATGAAAGTTTAGTCTATATTAGTATGGTATATTATGATTATTTGTACATACAAAAGTGTGATTTAGTTGTATTGCTCACAACAAATGTATATAATACAGATATTGTTAAATCCAACCAAAACATAGATTTATTTCATATGTATTACTCAGTTTGAGGAAACATTAAAGTTATACAGAATAAAAATACATCTTAACATAGCATATAATGTTGTGTTTATTTCATCGTCATTTCAAGAACATTTTCAAACAGACTAGTGGCAAACTAGTAGCAAACTACTGAGTACAGCATAGTCATTATGAAATACAAAAAAATTGTATCGCATTTTCTCATTTTATAGTTGAAATAGTTTGTATTTTAGCACAAGGTAAATTACCTCTATAAATTAGGCTGTTACCTGATAGGTATCGTTCCATTAGTGCAAGAACTTGCCAAGTGTCTTCCTATTCCATATACTATAGGGCATTTCCCCACTAATGGATTAAATAACATTTCCTGGCTTATAAAATAAAACATCGCCATAATCACATGAACACAAAAAACTAAGTATCGTTTTCCGTACTACAGTTAATATAAGGCCAAAGATTTAGCGTAGTACAGCTAGAATACTATGTAATACCAGAGTTGAGAAAGCATCTGTGTTAAATGATAACGAACATTGTAAAGACGCAATATAGATGAAATTTACATTTCTCCAACACAGATTCGTTTTTAACTGATTAAACTTATATCAGATAAATGAACACACAGAAGAACATGTGACATTTTAAAACAATTCTAGCTATGAACTATGTATTAACAACGGAACAGGTGGCAAAGATGAAGATTATTAAGTTTTTGTTCCAATCTATCTAATTGAGTATTAAAATGTTCACAGGGGCTAGTGCTAATATACAGTCAGTGCTCCAGATAAGGTGCGTATTTGCGTAAATAAGCATTGAAATTGACAAAAAAAAGCATTGAAAATAATAAATGTGCGTACCGGTACGCATAAACAATTGAATTTAAGCATTTCATTGGGGATCTTGTGCGTATCATATTTCCAAAGACCGGGGTTTTCACAACGGAAGTAGACACCGTGAAATAAACAAATCTAAGGGAAGTAACTGCTATGTAAAATATAGTCTTGTTCCCTGACCTTTACCGATAAAAATCGACTGTTTATTGGTAGATCGGGGAACCACACTAACTATATACAGTAAGAGTTATTTCCCGTAGATCATTGTCACTGAGATGCACATGGGAACATGTTGAGTATTTCCAAGTGTTTAAAAGAGGCCTGCTATAAACGAACCTGCATTACTTTAGCCGATTACTTTATCGTATTTATTTAATATAAATGGCATCGTCTGCTTCTGGCGTTGGAAAACGGAAAAAAACAACAGAAACCCAATCATAATCTGATAATTTATTCCACTTCTTTAAGAAAAAAACAATACTCTCAAAAGTGAGTTATTGATGCATGTATTACAAAGTCACAAAAAATAAATAAAAAACACATAGGAGGCAATGTCAATACAAATACCATTGAATCATGGAAAGTAAAATTCCCATGGCTGATAATTAATGAAATTGAAAGCAACCTCAAATCTGTATTAGAGCAAACATTAACAGTGTCTGATCAGAAGTAAAGGTAAATTTTGAAAATACTCTTTCAATTTCCATTTTAAGCATTGCATTTTAATTTAGGGAGTAAAATAAGCATTTGGCCAAAAGCTTATCTGGAGCACTGTTATACATATTATATCCCTATATATAGTATAATGAAGACTCTCTATATAGAGGTATATAAAATGTATATTGACACTAGCCCTTGTGGAAAATGTTTGAGTAATGCTTTTGTACCGACGTGTTTAGTTATGTCTAGTTGTTGCGACGGTGTCTACTTGAGACAGTATTCTAAGCGCTGTCACACTAAGAGTATCATGCCGCAGACACATGGTATGATACCCAACCCAGTCACATTATACTGACACCGGGCCGACCAGACCTAGAACTCTCCTCTAAATGCTGAACGTCAAGCGAGGAAGCTTCTGGTACCATTTTTAAAGTCTTTGGTATGACTCGGCCGAGGATTGAACCCACGACCTTCCGCATGCGAGGCGGACGCTCTACCATTAGACCACGCCGCGGTCACAATTATGTTTAGAATTGTGTGCATTTGTTTCGGGACCCGTATTTACCAAACTATTCATCAACTAGGCCTAGTAGAGTATGTAAACCGAGAATAAATATTTGTCTAATAAGTATATTAGTATACTAGTATCCTGATAAGTATATCCTTAGAATTATCTTAGAATAAGAATAATGTTGGTGAATTCGACTCCTGGACTTCCAGTCTAGCCAGGTGGACTGTAGGCTAGAGACATAACCGCTGCCACCCAAAATTTCAGTCGTGTAGATTGATGGTTTATGTTAGCCCGCATCACCTGCAGGACCGTGTCACGAAAAACAACTTTAATAATTGATATTTTTTGTTAGATTTTTGTTCTATCATTGTATCAGTTTCCTACAATCTGACAGGAAATTTACAAGAAAAGACCAGTTTGTTTTTCTAAAGTTTATTCCAAGGATATTCCTTGATTTATCTTATTTTGAAAGCCACAGTGACATCCACAGCTTGGCGTTAAAACGTTATAGAGAAGCTAAAGGCTTGAAATGCGTGGAAAATCGATTTTGATAATGTCCCTTTAAAGGGAGCATATCCGGAAAAAAAACGCTACAAATGTCTTAAAAAATAAGATAATTATTAAAACGGATAAAAAACATATCATTATCAATAATAAATCAAATTCAAATGGTTTGGTAAATCTATGTCAAATCCACCAAACGTGACAAAATCGATATTTATATTGGAGTGGTAAACTTTAAACAAAATCCCCATCCTAAAATTAGACAGAACTTTAATCCTTCTTGACGACCTTGGTATCGTCCTTTCGGATTTTTTCTAAGATGAGTAATTTTTACTACGTATAAACCTGTGTAACGAATCCGACCAAAATCAAAATGAAATCACGTGACACCATTTAATACGTCACAAAATATGTTCCATTTTAAGCAAGACATCTATTTCAGTCTAACCTAGGTGCATAGTCTCAGTTATGAAAACTCGTTCCATTTGGCAATACGGGGTCAGTGAGTATATATAAGCATGATCTATTGGAGAAAAAACCCAAACCAAACGATCACAACACGTCGCACATTCTGCGTAATGTCAAATAGGACACCAAAGCGTCAACACTTTCAGATTGGAATTAAATTTGCTGCATTCTTTGTTGGATGAAATTAGGGGTTATTTTGTTCATCTTCATCTTCCAGTTAAAGGTCAGGAGTCTTCTTAGACTGTAAAGTTGACAAAGCTTGTGAGAGTGGGGTAATCCCCAGTTTTATTAATGTTTATTTTTACATAAGTGTTTTCATGCAAACACTCTCGAGTTTAAATTGCTCATTATATTTCCTTTATTTGAAACACACTGGAGTCGATTTGGCAATTACACATATAGTTTTTCTAAAAATCTTACAATCATTGGACAATACATAATATAAACTTATATAAAAATTATGCGAAATTTTTTATTTGAAACCGTTTTTTTTTCTCGAAAAAATCGATAAAAAAATAGTTTTTCGCTAGTATTTTCAGAATATTGCGGTCATCGTAATTTTTACATCCGCCAAACGTGCACGTGGTGATATGTGTTTCTATTCTGTACATTAGGTTAAACTCAACTGATGTAGAAAAATACTCAATTTTGCTGCTATAAATTTGGACGTCAAAAAGACTGAACATCGCCATGTTTACGACGTCACATATAAATATATGTTATATATTTACCGCTTAAAAAATACATATTCACATTGGAAATTATTTCTCGTTTCATTATATACTAACTATACCACTAATTTCGAAAATAATTTAAAAGGTATATTCCTCCTTAAATGAAATAGAAGGACATACTGACATTTTAGCGCACAACACACTAGTTTCATGCGGGATAGGTACGACGGATTTCTTTCACACCAATCAAAATAAAACTAAGTGTCATGCCATGTAAATACAATGCACGTGTGTTTTACTTAATTGTATTGTCAAGGCGGAGGTAGTAGTGGTGGTGGTGGTGGTATGTGGCGGTTGTTTTGTTCTTTTGGGTGTGTTTTTGATCAGGAGATGGGGAGTCTCCCCCTTATATTATTATTTCGGTAGAATGATATTTAAATTACATTTGATTCGATCTAGATCTCAATATTTAACTTATGTATTGTAATGAAATGATTTTATAAATATTATTATCTGCTCTTGTTTATAAAAGTCAAATGACGTAAACAAGAACTAAACGAAATTATTTTTTTTTCTGCATTGTTTATAAGGTTTTGTAGTCATCGCAACATTCGCACTACTTATTGGACAACCCTTGTGTTATACACCATTAAGTGCGATAATTGAAATTAGATATGTGTTCGATTTAATAACTGATAGTTGTTTTATCACTTCTCAAATGCCATACCCATATTTCAATGTCGGGGAATCATGGTATGACATTTGCTATAGCTAAATGCATAATTGCAATTATGTCATTGCCTTATATCTCCTGATATATTTACTTTAAGCAATTGAGCCAGTTTCTAGGAAAATAATGACGTAGAACAGCATGCGTCAAACGATTATTTCATAGAACCAGGCCGCAAATTTATTTGCAGTTTAAAGTTACTTGAAACCAGAACCCGACTCAGTTCAGGGCTTTTTTTTACCTTATAAAACAGAGGCCGACATTCGGTCCCAATGAAGACCAAAATATTCCCAAATTGGAAAAAAAATGTTTTAATTTTTCTCACATTAGGGGATAAGAAAACCCAAATGTATATAAAGTATTATTGTAATATCTGATACTTATTGGTTAGAACATGTTCTTAACAGTATAACTTACACATTAATTTTCCAGTTTTTTATTTTAACCATAAACAATTTTCACTCACCCCTCAATCGTGCTTCTTTTTTCAAAGGTTTGGACCGCTTTCCAATTTCCAGAAAAAGGAAATATTTTTTATTTTGCGTCTCCCGAGTTATGGACAGCCGGTCGGATATCCAAATGATAAAAAAGCTGACCACCCACGCCGTATTTAATCGGGCTACCGACTCAGTCAGTAACGCGTCTGGCTGTCCAATCAAACGGACATGAGTCGGTAGTAGTAGTAGTAGTAGTAGTAATAAAACAACAAGAAAAAAAATGATAAAAAAAAATAAATGATAATAATAACAATCATAAGTATTTATTGAACAAGTGAACGGATTTAAATAAGTTAATCTTCCATTATGCCCTCAAACGTATATACATTATTTATATCAATATGCTAAATAACAGTCACATGAAAAACAAAAAACAATTACAGTACTGGTATTTGGATAAAATATATAAATACGGCATCAAGCCCTTCTGTTTTATTTTCATGCTGTATGTATATCTTGGATTAACATTGACAGAGCATCTAGATTTTAATGTAACTGCAAAAATAGTGGCTCAAAGCGCTGGTCGTGCTCTAGGTTTACTTATTGCCAGGTATAAAAGCTTAGGTGGAATGCCCCATAAAGTATTTACAAAGTTGTTTAATTCACTTGTTTGGTCTGTTATATCGTATGGAGCTACAATATGGGGCGTTAAATCTTATTCGTGCATAAATTCAATACAAAATAGGGCGATGCGATTTTTTCTGGGAACTGGCAAATATACACCTACTGCAGCCATTTCAGGCGATATGGGTTGGGTCCCTCCAATAGTCAAACAATGGAAATGTATAGCCAGACATTGGGTACGCAACATCTATACAATTGATACAAGATTAAATAAAAGAATATTTATTTGGGCACGAAATAAAGTTAATAACTCTTGTAAAAATTGGGTTTTCACAGTTATAAATCAATTTGATAGTTTACAGCTTCATATTCATACTTACTCAAATATTAACAAAATTAAATTTGTTGATACTGTATTTGAAAAGATGATGTCTATATATATTACGGAGTGGAAAGCAAGTGTAAATCAAACAACTAGTATACGTGGTAATGGACGTAACAAATTAAGAACTTATAGGCTTTTTAAAAATGATTATGAAGTAGAAAATTACTGTAAAATTGTGCTACCAATGAAGCATAGATCAGCGTTTGCAAAATTCAGATGTGGTGTTGCGCCATTAAAACTAGAAACTGGTCGATATGAGGGTATTAATGAGAATGACCGGTTATGTCCTTTCTGTAATGATGCTATAGAAGATGAGTGTCATGTTATTTTAAAATGTGCCTCTTATAAAGATATTAGGACAGATCTGATGCTTAAAGCAGTAAGCATAGATGCAAACTTTAATAATTTTGATGACTGTAATAAAATGAAGTTTCTCTTTTCCAATAAAGATATGATAAGAATATGTGCCAAAACCTGTTTTACAATACTACAAAAACGTAGAAATATTTTATATAAATAATGTATTATATCTTAAATGTAAAACAAATTAATTTTATATTATGTTGAGAAATCGGTGCTAATCAGGTCATTCCAGATCTGATCTGGGGTGATAACTGATCTTTTAAAATATTTTTTAAAAAGCTTTTGACTATATAGCGATGCATTTGCATTTATTTTTCCTTTCACGATTTAACAAAAGTTATTTTAATAATCTTTTAGGTCTCGAGCCAAGATTAGCGTCGGTGTCTCAATTCTTAGTGTATAATGCTTTATAGTATACATCTTTTTCAAAAATAATGCATGAATAATCTGTGATAGTTGTATATATTTTATGTCAATTAATATTATAGCGATAGTCTCTTGTAATTCTAATATTGAATGGCTATGTACGTTGTATGTGTTACTGTATGTTTTATTTATATGTTTGTACATAGATGAGACTTAAATAAAGATATATATATATATGCTACTTTTTACGATTCATTCATCTAAACTGAAAACCATTTACCGACACTCTCTAATGCTATTAGATTTAAATATGGCCCTTTTACATAATTTGGGGGAAACACTGTAACTGACTGTATAATCAGGAAAAAACGTATTTCTCAATATGTATGGCTAAACACCTTATTTTGGAACTTTTTTTTTTAAATATTTAGGAATTTTTTAAATTCATTTTGTGGGAAATACATGCTTTTTGCTTGTGAAAGACACTTTACTATGATTGTCTACAAAGACGTGCGCAATGACTCTTCACTAACACTTGAGCCACGTATTTTTGTTGCAGACGGCATTTTATTTATTTTTCCCTTTTTGAATTTACTTTTGAATGTCTATTAGATCGCACGGTGTCGACAGTTGCTCTGACGTCCGTTGGACAGTAAACCAGTTGTAAAATTTTGTGATGCGTCCACGCGCTTGTTTTTGTTTTTGTTTTTGTTGATTTGAAGACAATTTTGATAAACTAATCTGCCGTTGTTTTTGGGAAATTATCAAACTATACAATAATAACGACACTCTTAAAATGTGCACGAGTTTCGGGCAAAATACATGATACTTTCCTGAGCATGTAAAATGAAAACAAAATTCCTAGTTTTCATGATTAAATTTTCTTTCAAGAATAACGATGGACGTTTTAATGTTTTATATGCTACACTGACACGAAATGAAAACTTTACATCGACTTCAAAAGTATCTCTTTTGCTGATAATGTAAACTAGTATTCATCGAAGCTTTATGGTTATATTAATGTTTCTGTGTAATTCACTGGAAAAATCAGACATCCCATGTTATTTTCTAAAAAAAATAAGTGAAGACGGGTCAAAATGAAAATTTCAGAAAAATGAAAAAGAGAAGACAGAAAGTGCTGACTGAGAGCAATAACTGAGTATTTTAAAACGCCAGCAACCAGTGTGGACTTACGTAACATTGATTGGAATTTGGAATACATTGCCATTCCAACAGAAATGCATTTTGAAAGTCGTTTATGGTAATAATTTGAGGACCTGACCCTCCGACCCAATTCATTCCATACGTGTTCTATGGGGTTCAGGCCCGGGGGTACAGAGGCAGTGCCATTAGTTTTGCGTGTATTGCAAATGACAGTCTGGAAGTTCTGTGGCGCGCTGTCGGAATCTGACCAATGTATGGCCGATGAGCACGAATTGGAACACGATTTTGTCTCAATCGATTTATGATCGTTTGTGCATTAACATCGTAACGCCAAGGAGTACTGGTTGCAGGTAAGAAACGATTACGTAGGTGAGGCAACGTAACAGCGCGATGAGTACGTAACGTTGTAGCAAGGACGCGACCGGGTCTGACACAGTCTCTGACGTATCAAGTAGCAACGGTTCGCAAGTATAGAAATAGCCTATCTAGACGTAAAATGGAACATGTTTTTACCAATGACCCGGCCCAGAGCATACCAATAGCCTGATTTCTCTGTTTAGAAAGACGTGTCATCGTTAAATGAAAGTGTTTTTTTTTAAAACAAATTGAAGATTTTTTATCTGTGCTTAGTAACAAAATATTACTTGTCGATGTAAACATGTAAGTGAAAAACCGGATGTTGCGCACGTGCAAAGTATGGAACACGTCTATTCTGTGATCGGACGTATGCATACTTCGGAAAGTCTGATAAAAATATTGCATACTGATTATCCGCAATTAAATCCTGATAGCCATGTATAACACGTTTCCGAACATGTATGTTATCAAAAGAAATATTCAAACATATAAAGTGTAAAGTTTTCATTTTGGGTCAGTGTAGTATACTTTTGAGGAAAATTTGTGTGAAGTGTCCTGATCCTATGTCCATTATTATTCCCCGCAGGCGCAACTCCCTGCCTTAGTTTTAACCCGACTTTGATAAAACTATCTGTATAACAGGTACATGGTCTGAACATGAACTGGTTGTTTTGGCGATCCAATTCATTGATTTTTGTAATGAGTTATAGACTTTGGTCTTTTGTGGTTTTGGCTAAAATTATACTTGCACCAAAAATCTTGCGGGCGCATCTTCTCCCATTGCATGGAAACAATATGAATTCTCCCATATTGTAGCTGAATTCAGACTTTATTACATGAAAACAAAATTAATTCTCCCATATGATAGTTGAAGCCAGACTTTATTACATGATAACAAAATGAATTCTCCCATATGATAGTTGAAGCCAGACTTTATCACATGAAAACAATATGAGTTCGCCTGTATGCTAGTTGAAGCCAGATTTTATCACATGAAAACAATATGAGTTCTTCCGTATAGTAGTTGAAGCAAAACATTATCACATGAAAACAATATGAGTTCTCCTGTATGCTAGTTGAAGCCAGAATTTATCACATGAAAACAATATGAGTTCTCCTGTATGCTAGTTGAAGCCATACTTTATCACATGAAAACAATATGAATTCTTCCGAATGCTAGTTGAAGACAGACTTTATCACATGAAAACAATATGAGTTCTCCTGTATGCTAGTTGAAGCCAGACTTTATCACATGAAAACAATGTGAGTTCTCCTGTATGAAAGTTGAAGTCAGACTTTATCACATGAAAACAATATGAGTTCTCCTGTATGTTAGTTGAAGCCAGACTTTATCACATGAAAATAATATGAGTTCTTCCGTATGCTAGTTGAAGCCAGACTTTATCACATCAAAACAATATGAGTTCTCCTGTATGCTAGTACAAGCCAGACTTTATCACATGAAAACAATATGAGTTCTCCTGTATGATAGTTGAAGCAAAACTTTATCACATGAAAACAATATGAGTTTTTCCGTATGGTAGTTGAAGCCAAACTTTATCACATGAAAATAATATGAGTTCTCCTGTATGAAAGTTGAAGTCAGACTTTATCACATGAAAACAATATGAGTTCTCCTGTATGAAAGTTGAAGTCAGACTTTATCACATGAAAACAATATGAGTTCTCCTGTATGCTAGTTGAAGTCAGACTTTATCACATGAAAACGATATGAGTTCTCCTGTATGCTAGTTGAAGCAATACTTTATCACATGAAAACAATACATACGTTTCACTCATCTGATAGTTGAAGCAATACTTTATCACATGAAAACAATATGAATTCTTCCGTATGGTAGTTGAGGCCAGATTTTTTTGCATGAAAACAATATGAATTTGACAAATATCGAGCCTCATATTTAAAATTTTTCTCATGATTTGTTTACATTTTTACCTCTTAAAGATCAAGAAATATAACAACTGTTACCGTGGAAGGTTACTGGACCAGACGATATAAATTACCGTGTTTTTCGTGGATTTCTTCATGAGATTAAAAAACTTTTGTGCGATCTCTTCAATAAATTTGTTCTGTGTTTATTTTTTAAAAAAAGGTGGTCATTCACAAATGTATATTTAATGACTGCTGCTGGCATTTCATTGTAACGCATAAATTTAAACACCACCTCTGTCGTAAATATTTAGAAATCGTCTTTTATCAGGTCCTCATATTAAGGTACGGTGACATTATCTGGGACAATTGTATTACTGACTACGAAACACAAAGTCCTATAAAAAAATGGAACTGCACGAGTAGTCAGTGGCGCAATCATACTAGTTTCTATGCATGATCTTTACAATGCTGTTGGGTGGAAGTCACTCAAAGCTCGTACACATAAATATAAACTAATCAGATTGATACAAAATGATAAATAACGAAATAATCCCGTAGTTGACTTCCTTACTGTCCCCATCAGACAATGATTTAAGAAGTGTATCTGATTATCTAGTCATTATTTGCAGGTGAGACGAAGGACGCATAACAAGGCGAGGATCTGCCGACAGTGCATTTCGCACGGGAGGTACTGTTTTAGTATTATATTTGTCTTTTTGACCAAAATACAATTGAGTAGGTTTCAATTGTAATATCTTGGGCACTAATTTGAAGGTAAAAATCCATGTTTTTCTAATGGAAGTTTCCTATTTCGCTACCTGCAAATTTATTCGGTCACCTATTCATCATGTCAAATAATGGGTGGTGATAAGATGACCACACGCACACGCACAGAGAGAGAGAGAAAGAGAGAGAGAGAGAGAGAGAGAGAGTTCTAGGTTAGGGCCTTTTCCTACTAAGTTTGTTAGGTGTTGCTAAAATAATACAGAACATTATTTTTCAAAATAATAATTCGTACTTCAAATTCGCAAAGAGAAGTTACTTTTCAATATTTTTAAGCGTACACTATCATAGAAGCACGGGCACAGTATGTTCTTTTAAGAAGCTTTTTTGAACGACTGCTGGTTTCAACTGAACACATACAAGTACATGTATTCGTATTAAATGACGGTTACTGTTTTATATACACATGGCATTTATGGACCGTATTTTATAAACAAACGACTGATAATACTCACATACAACTGACTGAAGTGATAGCAGTAATATAAATGTAAACTAGTTTACACTTAACGTACGATAATGTCTGTATAATCCCCACTCAACACTAAGTTTTGTTTCTTGTCCGCTATATGATTGTATAATTATACGCAGCCAAACTTTCAAACCAATCAAATAAACAGAATTGAGATATGTGCTGTTATTTATGTCATGATGGTCGCTTGATATGTCCTTATCGTTTGCGGAAACTCGAAACAGTCACATAGTTTGAAATGAATGAATTGTCAAACAAAAACAATGATCTACACATCCTGGTGGTTTCATGTTCATACAAAACCAAGTGTAGTGGTGCAGTTTTAGATCTATATTAATTAGTTTTTATAACTCATACTAATCTAGATCAACGTCTTCAAGGGTAGAACTCGCTCGAAAACACCACATAACCGTGGTCGAGGATCGAACTCACAGCATTCCATTCTAAGTATTGGGTGTTCAGACTAAAGTATTGGTAATTTTGGATCGAAACTTTTTTGTTTTCTGAGAATCTTTAAAGTTCCCCGCAACACATTTACCTAAAGACTAGTGCATATCAAAGCACGTTTTCGAACGGTTTGATATTTTTTTATTTGATGGTTCTCTAGTCTCGCACCTATTCGCACCTGAGTTTAAATTCATCAGTCTGAGAATCGAACACAGAGTCAAAATCTTACATTTTCGTAAAAACCTGTAAACATACAATTATGGGTAAAAAAGTGTGATTATGTAACATTTTCTGTTAAACAACCATGATTAAAACTGCTTGATTTTGCAAATAAATATAGTAATTTGCTTGTTTAATAGGTGTTATTTGAACCTTATTTTTTTAGACTAAATCTCTGGATCGCAGGTAAATTATTGGTTTATTTATTCTATATTTATTAAATGACTTGCCCCAATAACATTAGTACGAGCATTTTTATTTTTGTATTTCAAAATTGAGAAGACTGTTTATAGTGATCCCCATATTCCTTATCAGTGTTTAAAATAATCCTACCACAGAAACGTGTGAACCGCGTAGCGCATTTATATAAATACGTTATGTCCCGAACAATTCCTTCCCATCACTGTAGCACGCAACTACGTATCAACGGGAATTACTGTTGCGTGGTTTACACGACTTTCGGAAATATAAAAAATAAATTCATTAAATGTCCACTTTAACTAAAAGCCCTGTAATAAAGACACAAGTGTTCTATAATGTGCCGACATGGGAAATCGATAAAGGCCAGACACCACTAGCGAGTCGTCATTTTGTTTCTAATTATACGGTGGGTGAACAAGGAAATTGCTTCCAATGCAGAATGTAAACCTTTTTAAAACTTACCACACATTAACTCAAATGTACACCATTGACAATTAATGGACAATCGCATTTACGAGCCAAACACTTTTGCACTACCACACATGCGTTGAGAGTTACCTGCCTTGATGGAAGTAAATACATTGTATTATTCGATAAAATTGTTAAAATTATACATATGTAACTTGAATAAAATAACAAAAGCAAACAAATAAGATCAGATTATCAAAATTATTGTAAATACATTGTATTATTCAATAAAATTGTTATATGTACTCGTATATTGAATAAAATAGAATCAGTTACCCTATGTGTTCTTTTCATAGAAAGTGTAACCGTTTTTTTCTCTCAAAAAGTATAGCCCGCCATAGCAATTATCATCACTTAAATCTATTGTTATATCCGAACAATACATTTCCACCACACCAACTACTTTTTCTATTTTAAACAATAGGGGTCGGGAAAGTGAGAACATACCAAATAGACGGATCCAATATTTTCATCTATGCGGTGGCAGTTTTGAGTTTTACAAACTCACGATTTCGACAAGCTTTCAGTAAGCTTAGCTCAAATATTTTTTAAAATGACGAAAATACATATCTTTCACTGAAATATTTGCCATCATAATATCCGACATAATATCCACCTGACATGTTCCCTTAAAATCAAATTGTCAAAAACTATTTATGTTTAAACCAGGAACATTGTGTTATGATATTCATTAACAGAAATGTCTTCATGGACAGAATTAAATTTATTAATGCAGGCCATCGTTAATCTCCGACTGTTAATTTATGTTTAAAACTAGGAACACTGTGGACTGTTAATTTATGTTTAAAACTAGGAACACTGTGTAATGAAAGTCTCTGGCACAACTTCCACAAAGGTGGCATAACAATCGTGAAACATCGGGTATTTCCGTATCCTCCGTATAATACGTTTGTTGCGTAGCATAAAGGCCGAGGTGATCAGATTGTCCGCCTCATTGTCAGCAATATTTCCGATACGAAAATGTTTCGGGGCGAGGTTTATGTTTGTTTTATTCATCATCAGTGAACCATACCTACCTTATAGAAATATATATCTTTATTCAAAATACTAATGTGAAGTTTATTAACATTTATTTCAAGGAAATGTGAAGTAAGAGGCAATTTATGAGCACATATAAAAATAATCCACGCCTTCTAACCACCCTGCACGACTATTATAACTAACCAAAATCGGCTAGTGATGTGTCTTAGCACGCAAACGGCACTGGTGACGTCATCTGGGAAAACGCATTGAACTTTTTTAAGAAAAGAGGTGAAATGACCATAATTTTTAGCGCCCATAACTCCGTTAAGATCAGATGAGTGTCATTTGTGGGATCGATATCTCTTCACAAAAGACTTATAACAACGTCACCGTGAACTGGATGCAATGATGTCAAGTTGTGCAGAAGAAATATTTGGATTTGGAAGTAAGATCTGATTGGCTGAAACAAACACATCTCCGCAACGGTTATGTTATAATAAAATTTAAAATATTTATTCGGACGGAAGACATGGCGGTTATCTTATACACGATCTTTGTCATAGAACATATCTAATTATATAAAAATAATGAAAATAGAAATGAATATCCAACCTTATTCTTTTGAAATACTATGGAAATATCCAAGGTAGCCCGATTGCTGAATCAACCAATCAAAAACGTTATTCATTTTTCGCTAAATAAAAATGATATTTATTCTCGGCCGGCCGAACTTGTCAAGACGTTTGTTTATAAGAAAAGCAAGCGTCGCATATGACCAATACTAATATAATTATTAACTACTAATATGCAACTATGGTGGTGCCAGTCCTGACACACTGCACCCTACATATCCATATTCATTTTATTAGATTAGACTAACGTAAATAAATATATAATTGAGCAATAAAACTCTAGTTACACGTATATTTGCTCAGTCGTATAGTTCCATAATAATACAGTTTTAAGACGGGTTTAGAAATGTGGCATTTTGACGGAGATGCACGAGACTATTTGCGTGATAATTATGTTCTTTTCACGGCGTTGACATTCAACTTAACGTCAATTAGTGCCTACAGTTTATACCCAAAACCCATATTTATGTTGAACTTGTTCCTTCAACATATACATGTGAGTTGTTGTTGGAATCCAAATGTGTTTTTATCGGTTGTACAACATATCTTATGTGATGAGTGTAAAGAATGATGATTCTAGCATATATAGGGTGTAAGGAACGGTAACTCTAGCAGATATTGTACAGCGACATTTGGTGGGTGAAGGAACGGTAACTCTAGCAGATATTGTTCCGCGACATTCGGTGGGTGTAAGGAACGGTAAATCTAGCAGATATTGTACAGCGACATTTGTTGGGTGTAAGGAACGGTAAATCTAGCAGATATTGTATCGCGACATTCGGTGGGTGTAACGAACGGTAACTCTAGCAGATATTGTACAGCGACATTCGGTGGTTGTAAGGAACGGTAAATCTAGCAGATATTGTACAGCGACATTCGGTGGGTGTAAGGAACGGTAAATCTAGCAGATATTGTACAGCGACATTCGGTGGGTGTAAGGAACGGTAAATCTAGCAGATATTGTACAGCGACATTCGGTGGGTGTAAGGAACGGTAAATCTAGCAGATATTGTACAGCGACATTCGGTAGGTGTAAGGAACGGTAAATCTAGCAGATATTGTACAGCGACATTTGGTGGGTGTAAGGAACGGTAAATCTCTAGCAGATATTGTACAGCGACATTTGGTGGGTGAAGGAACGGTAGATATTGTAGAGAGACATGTGTAGGGTGTAAGGAACGATACCTCTGGTAAAATTGTACAGAGACATGTGTTGGGTGTAAGGAACGATACAGAGATGCGTTTGGTGTAGGAAACGGCAACTCTGGTAAAGATTGTAGGGAATTTAGTAGAGATACATAGTAGCTCTAAAGAAGGATAACTCTTGTTGATATTGTAAGGAACAGTAACTATAGTATAGATTGTAGATAATTTAGTAGAGACATGTGGCGACTGTGATTATAAAGATTGTACAGATATTTGGTAGAGACATGTGTTGGCTGTAAAGGGCGATAACTCTCGTATATATTGTACATATACATGTGGTGGTTGTAAGGGACGGTAACTCTGGTGGTAGAGATTGCACCCATATATGTGCCAGTTACCAGTTACTAGGTGCCAAGTACTTGTTGCCGAAGTATGGTCGATCTACTCAGATTTATTCTGAGGCATTTCCATATAAAACCTATACTATGTTAAAGATAGTGTAAAACCCCAACTATGTTAAAGATAGTGTAAAACCCCAACTATGTTAAAGATAGTGTAAAACCCCAACTATGTTAAAGATAGCGTAAAACCCCATTTAAAGACAACCTAGTCTTTAGGGCCATATATACATGTAAATAGATCATATTTGACTCATTCGATTTGACGTACGGGCACATACAGGCACTTGGTGCAAACAAAGATAATGCTATAGTGTTTGCGACTTTGTATATGGTGTCTGCTGCACCCACTTACCTTATCAAAAAGATAAAATGTGCCCATGACAAATAACAGAGTTTCAAACTATTGTTGAAGAGTCATTTCAGTGTAAACAGTGTGTTCCGAATCACCATCAAATATTACATTATCACTGATATGAATTATACGGTTTACGATATATATAGTACTTCAATATTGTTTATACGTCAAAAGTCACATTTTAACTCCTATAAATTTTAATACAGAACATTGTTTTCCAAATATCAGTGATTCCACAAAATGTCATAGTAAACAAACATGTTTTATCCGTTATGTATGTCTTAACCAAGCTGCCATTTGTTTTACTATAGGATTAAATTCATTTTTGTGTGTGTTTTTTTATGCATGTGTAAAGAATGTCGAATCATGCACAAATCTGACATAAAGGCCGAAGGATAAAAACCACAAAAAATGAATTTAATCCTTATAATTCCAATCCTGATGACTATATTTAATTTGAGACTCCTCAAGTAAATGAAAAAACAAAACAAAAATAAGTATACGCTGCAAAGTAAACGCGTAAGAATACATCATCTCTGTCCTGGTTGACATCAAATTTTCTAGATCTAATATCCAGTAATATCGTAACTGCTATTGTTTCCATTATCAGATGAACTCTGTAACATTAGTTGGTTTATTGTAAAATGACGACATATTTTACGGTTAAAAAATGAAACACCCGCCTTTTATCTCTCGATTTAGACAAAAAAAATCAATAATTCCTGGAAATGCCCACACAGTGTAGACGCTGACGTCATTGTTTAGTTTTTATACACACACTTGTTTTAAAAAAATGTGCCAATATTTACGAAGGTCATATAAATTTACACTCATTGATGGAGAATCCGAATTTGGAATGTTTTAAACGACTTTTACGTGCAAGGTTTGTGTATTTACATTGTCTCACGATCGTCTGCTTCTGAACTTCAACTACATGTACATGTTTTTATTTCATTTTTCCTCTCGAATAGCTCTCAGATTAAACAATTTGTATTAAGTGTAAACATGTTCGAATCCCCCGCCCGGCAACAGTCTCCGTGATGATTGATATACGACATTGTGTCTCATTATCATTCGTCTCTCACCACTGATTCAAGTGGGAAAGTTATCAGTTACTTGCGGAGACGGGGTGTGCTCGAGTACTGGTTAAACCCAGGAAACAGTGGTTAGGTTAACTGATCGTCTGTTAGCCCACGATGGCATAAAAATGACGCTTAATATTCAATCAATCAAAACCTCTCGAATAAATTGGTCTGTGGAAACGTTTGTGAACGACTAGCATTCACGTTCGGTAAACTAATGGTACAATGGTTCAGTTGTACACTATACATCTCAAATCTGAACATTTTACGACCTACTTCATTGTTTCTCAAACAACTTATGGTCTGATTGTGACGCCCGGTTAAATCGCTGAATCAAAGAAATCTTTAAAACAACAAACCGAAGAAAACAGCTAATTATTTTACCTTGGTAGTTTCGAACATAACACCTACCTATAGATTCAGTCTTCGTTAAATAATAGTTTCCACACAGTGTGCTGATTTTGGTAGAACAACAACGCGAGTTGAATATTGAAGACGTGGACGGTAGTTAGTTTAAACTTATTTTTTACTTCGATTGTGAAACAAGTTCTTACAACTTAGACAAATCACGCTCGAAGTCTTCCTGGGTAGAATCAGTACAAAGCATATGCAGAAAAGGTGTCTTGCTCAAGGACACCACACATAGCCGTAGCAGAGGATCGAACCCACGGCCCTCCGATCATAGGTTCGGTGCTCTACCACTGGACCACGCGTTCCCTGTAGTAATGATAAAAACAGTGTTATTGCGGTAATATCTGTTTCAAATTAATTTAGTTTAAACATAAAAAAATACCATTGAGCCGGGTTGTAAGTTATAACAACCCTTCCCTAAGTTTCTAATTAATGTGTAACACACGGGTAATGTATCTCGTACGAACTGACAGGGTATAGCATTTCAGACGACTGCAACATTAAATACGCCTCTGAAGTATCACGTTACAAGTTATGATGCTTTCTTAACCACTGATGGATTTAGAGGTAGGTATGGTGGAGGGCATTGGGATCCGGACCCCATCCCCGTACAAACACCAAAAAGCTGAAGATTTTTTTCTCCAGTGAACGCTGTTAGCATGTATATATTTACGTCTCACTACAGTTGGGCCCCTTTTTCCCCCACCGTAATATGATTCTTGTGTTTAAAAAAGTTCTATGTAATTTTGTTTAAAATATATTGTTTCAAATAATTTAAAATGCTTACAAAGCATACATTGTAATAAGACATCACTGGTGTTGAAAATGGACTTTTATAGGATTTTAACATATTCATGTATTTATGAGCATTGCGGACTTCTTTTAAAAAATCTTATGGTGTCACTGCACCGTCTTTTTGTGCAAAGGTTATCAGCAACCTGCGGAGATGGGGTGTACTCGAGTACTGGTTTATCGTCCAGGATCCCAGGAAACAGTGGTTAGATGAACTGATCGTCTGTTTACCCTCGATAGCATAAAATGACGCTAAATATTAATTCAATCAATCAATCATTCAATCAATCAATCAATCAATTAATCAATCAATCAAAAACAAGCTGATCAACCTACCAGTTTTTGTGCAGATACATTCCTGTTGGGATAAAATACTTTAAAAAATTATATGACGAATATTTTTTACGTGATTCTTATTTGATATAGAATAAAAAAAAATTCAACTGTGTATTGAGACGTTTAGTCGCCAGTCTCCTCGCTCTCGCTTTTCGAGAAAATTGTTTATCATGTCGTACTCGCCGATACCATCGTAAATCATTATTAGATAGCAGTAAACTTTCCCTTTTATCGGCACTTATGTTTTATTTAAAGATTGAACACCCTCCAATTCCAAGATAGACTCATTGCAATGTCAGTAGTTAATGCAATAAACGCCTTAAGGTCGAAACAACCGGAAGAAGTCGTATTTACCCAGTTCCGGGTCATATTCGCCTTATACTTTTAAATAGCCGAGAACGCGTTACACACTGTGAGTATTGTCTTTAACACAATGACTTAATAGATGCTCATCCAGTTTTATTGGTAACCAATAAGTAACCAATAACACTGTATGTCATATGCATATATCATCTGTAATGTCTCCCCTTCCAACACAACATGATGCTATATATAATCTGTAATGCCTCCCCCACCAACACAACATGATGCCATCTATCATCTGTAATGTCTACCCCTCCAACACAACAAGATGCCATATATAATCTGTAATGTCTCCACCACCAACACAACAAGATGCCATATATAATCTGCAATGCCTCCCCCACCAACACAACATGATGCCATTTATCAGCTGTAATGTCTCCACCACTAACACAACTAGATGCCATATATAATCTGTAATGCCTCCACCACCAACACAACTAGATGCCATATATAATCTGTAATGCCTCCCCCACCAACACAACAAGATGCCAAATATAATATGTAATGCCTCCACCACCAACACAACTAGATGCTATATATAATCTGTAATGCCCCCCACCAACACCACATGATACCATTTATCATCTGTAATGTCTCCACCATCAACACAACATGATGCAATTTATCAGCTGTAATGTCTCCACCACTAACACAACTAGATGCCATATAAAATCTGTAATGCTTCCACCACCAACACAACTAGATGCCATATTTAATCTGTAATGCCTCCCCCACCAACACAACAAGATGCCAAATATAATATGTAATGCCTCCACCACCAACACAACTAGATGCCATATATAATCTGTAATGTTTCCCCCACCAACACAACTAGATGTCATATATTGTCTGTAATGCCTCCACCACCAACACAACATGGTACCATTTATCATCTGTAATTCCTCCACCACCAACACAACATGATGCCATTTATCATCTGTAATGTCTCCACCACCAACACAACAAGATGCCATATATAATCTGTAATGCCTCCACCACCAACACAACTACATGCCATATATTATCTGTAATTCCTCCACCACCAACACAACAAAATGCCATATATTATCTGCAATGCCTCCACCGCCAACACAACAAGATGCCTTATATAATCTGTAATGTCTCCCCCACCAACACAACTAGATGTAATATATCATCTGTAATCCCCCCCCCCCCCCAACACAACTAGATGCTCAATATCATTTGTAATGCCTCCCCCACAAACACAACTAGATGCATCTGTAATGTCATCCCCATAAATAAAACTGTATGTCATATGCATATAATCTGTAATGTCTCCCCCACCAATAAAACTGTATGTCATATACATATATCATCTGTAATGCCTCCCCCACAAACTCAACTAGATGCATATATCATATATAATGTCTCCCCCACCAATAAAGCTTTATGTCATATTCATATAATCTGTAATGTCTCCCCATCAATAAATCTGTATGTCATAATCATATAATCTGTAATGTTTCCTTCACCAATAAATCTGTATTCATATACATATAATCTCTTATATCTCCCCCACCAATAAAGCTGTATGTCACATACATATAATCTGTAATGTCTCCCCCACCAATCAATCTGTATGTCATAAACATAAAATCTGTAATGTCTCCCCCACCAATAAAGCTGAATTCATATACATATAATCTGTAATGTCTCCCCCACCAATAAAGCTGTATGTCATATATATAAAATCTGTAATGTCTCCCCAAGCAATAAACCTGTATTTCATATACATATAATATGTAATGTCTCCCGCACCTGTAAATCTGTATGTCATATACATATAATTTGTAATGTTTCCTCCACCAATAAAGCTGTATGACATATACATAAAATCTGTAATGTCTCCCCCACCAATAAAGCTGTATATCATATACATATAATATGTAATGCCTCCCCAACCAATAAATCTGTATGTCATATACATATAATATGTAATGTCTCCCGCACCAGTAAATCTGTATGTCATATACATATAATTTGTAATGTTTCCTCCACCAATAAAGCTGTATGACATATACATAAAATCTGTAATGTGCCCCCCACCAATAAAGCTGTATGTCATATACATATAATATGTAATGCCTCCCCAACCAATAAATCTGTATGTCATATACATATAATATGTAATGTCTCCCGCACCAGTAAATCTGTATGTAATATACATATAATTTGTAATGTTTCCCCCACCAATAAAGCTGTATTCATATACATATAATCTATAATGTCTTCCCTCCAATAAAGCTGTATGTCATATACATATAATCTGTAATGTTTCCCCCACCAATAAAGATGTATGACATGTCATATACATATAATCTGTAATGTATAATATATGTAACATATATATATATATATATATATATGAATCCTTAACTGGATCCTACTCATATAAAGCTATCAGTTCATGTATGTAAATCTGTCCGTCCAGTCCGGATGTGTTGAATGAAAATTCATAGTATATAAGTCATGGTCGACACCAAATTTATTGGTTTGGCAGATGCCTTGATATTGTGTGTATGGTCTGCATTGTAGCTAGGCGTGCTGGCCGTAGTCTGATCTGTACATTTAAGTTTTGGTTATTCACAAATAATTATCTGCATATATATGTATATATAACATGTAATGTCGTCCTTCATAATAAGAACAGTCTGCCACACATATTAACTGATATGTCTTACTCCACCACTACAACTGTATGCCACACGTATAACCTGTAATGTCTTCCTCTACCAATACAACTGTATGCCACATATATAATCTGTAATGTCTTCCTCAACCAATACAACTGTATGCCATACATATAACATGTAATTTCTTCCTCCACAAATACAACTGTATGTCATACTCATTACCTGTAATGTCTTCCCTCACCAATACAACTGTATGCAATACGTATAACCTGTAATGTCGTCCTCCACCAATACAACTGTCTGCCACACATATAACCTGTAATGTCTTCTTCCACCAATACAACTGTATGGCACACATATAACCTGTAATGTCTTCTTCCACCAATACAACTGTATGGCACACATATAACCTGTAATGTCGTCCTCCACCAATACAACTGTATGCCATACATATATAACCTGTAATGTCTTCCTCTGCCAATACAACTGTATGGCACACATATAACCTGTAATGTCTTCTTCCACCAATACAACTGTATGCCACATATATAACCTGTAATGTCTTCCTCCACCAATACAACTGTATGCCATACATATAAACTGTAATGTCTTCTTCCACCAATACAACTGTATGCCACATATATAACCTGTAATGTCTTCTTCCACCAATACAACTGTATGGCACACATATAACCTGTAATGTCTTCTTCCACCAATACAACTGTATGCCACATATATAACCTGTAATGTCTTCCTCCACCAATACAACTGTATGCCATACATATAAACTGTAATGTCTTCTTCCACCAATACAACTGTATGCCACATATATAACCTGTAATGTCTTCTTCCACCAATACAACTGTATGGCACACATATAACCTGTAATGTCTTCTTCCACCAATACAACTGTATGCCACATATATAACCTGTAATGTCTTCCTCTGCCAATACAACTGTATGTCACACATATAACCTGCAATGTCGTCCTTCACCAATACAGCTGTATATCACATATATAACCTGTAATGTCGTCCTCCGCAAATACAACAGTATGCCACACATATAAACTGTGATGCCTTCCTAATACAATACAATTGTATGACACACATATAACCTGTGATGTCTTCCTCCGTCAATACAACGGTATGCCATACATACAACCTGTAATCACTTCTTCTACCATTACAACTGTCTGCCACAAATATAACATGTAATGTCTCCTCCGCAAATACAACTATAAGCCATACATATAACATGTAATGTCTTCCTCCGACAGTACAACGGCATGCAATACATATAAAATGTAATGTCTTCATCCACAAAAACAACTGTATGCCATGAGTAAAACCTGAAATGTCTTCTTCAACGAATACATCTGTATGGCATTCATATAACCAGTAATGTCTTCCTCCACCAATACAACTGTATGCCACACATATGACTTGTAATGTCTTCCTTAACAATTACAACTGCATACCGTACATATAACCTGTCTTCCTTCGTCAATATAAATGTATGCCCGATACATAACCTGTTATGTGTTCCTACGCCAATGAAACCTGTAATGTCTTCCTCAACGAATACAACTGTATTCAATACAAATAACCTGTCATGTCTTCATCCACCAATACAACAGTATGTCACACATATAACCTTTAATGTTTTCATCCACCAATACAACTGTAAGCTACACATATAACCTGTAATGTCTTCTTCCACCAACACAACTGTATGTCACACATATAACCTTTAATGTCTTCATCGACCAAGACAACTGTAAGCCACACATATAACCTGTAATGTATTCCTCCAACAATACAACCGTATGTCACACATATAACCTTTAATGTCTTCATTGACCAACACAACTGTATGCCACACATATAACCTGTAATGTCTTCTTCCATCAACACAACTGTATGTCATATATAAATAAACTTTAAAGTCTTCATCCGCCAATACAACTGTATGCCACACATATAACCTGTAATGTCTTCTTCCACCAATACAACTGTATGCCACACATATAACCTGTAATGTCTTCTTCCACCAATACAACTGTCTCCCACACATATCACCTGTAATGTCTTCTTCCACCAATTCAATGGTATGCCAAACATATAACATGTAATGTCTACCACCACCTGTACAACTGTTTGTCACTCATATAACCTGTAATATCTTCCTCGACCAATACAACTGTATGCCATACACATAACCTCTAATGTCTTCCTCCCCAAGTACAACTGTATGCAATACATATAACCTGTAATGTTTCCCTCCATTAATAAAACTGTATGACGTATATATAACCTGTAATGTCTTCTACCATTACAACTGTCTGCCACAAATATAACATGTAATGTCTCCTCCGCCAATACAACTGTAAGTCATACATATAACATGTATGTCTTCCTCCATCAATACAACTGTATATCACACATATTACCTGTAATGTTTTCCTTTTACAATACAACGGCATGCAATACATATAAAATGTAATGTCTTCATCCACAAAAACAACTGTATGCCATACATATAACCTATAATGTCTTCCTCCACCAATACAACTGTATGCCACACATATGACTTGTAATGTCTTCCTTAACAATTACAACTGTATACCGTACATATAACCTGTCTTCCTTCGTCAATATAAATGTATGCTAGATACATAACCTGTTATGTGTTCCTACGCCAATGAAACATGTAATGTCTTCCTCAAAGAATACAACTGTATGCAATACATATAACCTGTAATGTTTCCCTCCATTAATACAACTGTATGACGTATATATAACTTGTAATACCTTCCTTCCTCCACCAAAATAACTGTATTTCATACATATAACCTGTATTTTCTTCCTCCACCAATACAACTTGATTCCGTAAATATAACATGTACTGTCTTCCTCAATCAGTTCAACTGTATGCCATATATCTAACCTGTAATGTCTTCTTCCACCAATACAACTGTATGCCATACATATAGCCTGTAATGTATTCCTCCACCAATACAACTGTATGCCATATATCTAACCTGTAATGTCTTCTTCCACCAATACAACTGTATGCCATACATATAGCATGTAATGTCTTCCTCCACCAATACAACTGTATGCCATATATCTAACCTGTAATATTTTCCTCCACAAATACAACTGTATACAAATGAATCGCACATATAACCTGTAATTTCTTCCTCCACCAATACAACTGTATGCCATACATATAGCCTGTAATGTATTCCTCCACCAATACAACTGTATGCCATATATCTAACCTGTAATGTCTTCTTCCACCAATACAACTGTATGCCATACATATAGCATGTAATGTCTTCCTCCACCAATACAACTGTATGCCATATATCTAACCTGTAATATTTTCCTCCACTAATACAACTGTATACAAATGAATCGCACATATAACCTGTAATTTCTTCCTCCACCAATACAACTGTATACCATACATACCTGGAATGACTTCTTCCACCAATACAAATGAACGCCATACATATAACCTGTATTGCCTTCCTCTACCAATACAACTGTATGCCATACGTATAACCATGAATGTCTTCCTCCACCAATACAACTGTATGCCATACATATAACCTATAATGTCTTCCTCCACAAATAGAACTGTATGCCATACATATAACCTGTAATGCCTTACCCCGCCAATATAGCTGTATATCATACATACTATCTTTAATGTCTTTCTCTAACCAATACAATTGTGTGTCATACATATAGTCTGTAATGTCTTCCTCAACCAATACAACTGTATGCCATACATAAAACTTGTAATTTCTTCCTCTACTTATACAACTGTATGCAATACATATAACATGTCATGTCTTCTTCAACCAATACAACTGTATGCCATACATATAACCTGTACTGTCTACCCCCGCCACTACAACAGTATGCCATATATAACCTGTAATGTCTTTCTCAACCAATACAACTGCATGACACACGTATATCCTATAATGTCTTCTTCCACCAATACAAATGTATGTCATGCGTATAACCTGTAATGTCTTCTTGCACCAATACAACGGTATGCCACACATATAACCTGGAATGTCTTTCTCCGCCAATACAACTGCATGCCACACGTATAACCTGTAATGTCTTCTTCCACCAATACAAATGTATGTCATGCGTATAACCTGTAATGTATTACTCCATCAACACAACTGTATGCCATACATATAAACTGTAATGTCTTCCTCTACCAATACAACTGTATGCCATACTTATAACCTGTAATGTCTTCTTCCACCAATACAACTCTCTGCCACCCATATAACCTGTAATGTCTTCTTCATCCAATACAACTGTATGTCGTACACATAACCTGTAATGTCTTCCGCCACCAATACAACTGTATGCCACACATATAACCTGTAATGTCTTCTTCCACCAATACAACTGTATACAACACATATAACCTGTAATGTCTTCTTCCACCAATACAACTGTATACAACACATATAACCTGTAATGTCTTCTTCCTCCAACAAAACAACTGTATGCCTTGCATATAACATCTAATGTCTTCCTCCCCCAATACAATGGTATGCCATACATACAACCTGTAATGTCTCCCTACACCAATACAACGGTATGGCAGATATATAACCTGTAATGTCTCCCTCAACCAGTCAACTGTAAGCCATACATATAACCTGTAATGTCTTCCTCCCCCAAAACAACGGTATGCCACACGTATAAACTGTAATGTCTCCCTCCACCAAAACAAATGTATGCCACATCTATAACATGTGATGTCTACCACCACCAGTAAAACTGTTTGTCACACATATAACATGTACTCTCTTCCCCGACCAATACAATTGTATGCTATACATATAACTTGTAATATCTTCATCCTCCTATACAACGGTATGCCATACATATAACCTGTAATGTCTCCCTCCACCAATACAACGGTATGCTATAAGTATAACCTGTAATGTCTTCTTCCACCAATACAACTGTATGTCAAACATATAACCTGTAAAGTCTTCCTCCACGAATACAACGGTATGCCATACATATAACCTTTAATGTCTCCCTCCACTAATTCAACTGTATGTTATACATATAACCTGTAATGTCTCCCTCCGACAATACAACTGTATGCCGTATAAACAACCTGTAATGTCTTTCTCCCTCAAAACAACTGAATACCATACATAGTATCTGTAATGTCTCCCTCCACCAATACAACTCTATGCCATACATATAACCTGTTATGTCTTCCTCCCCTAATACAATGGTATGCCATACATATAACCTGTTATATCTCCCTCCACCAATACAACTGTATGCCATACATATAACCTTTAATGTCTCCCTCCACCAATACAACTGTATGCAGTATATATAACCTATTATGCATTCCTACCTCCACCAATAAAACTTTATTTCACACATACAACCTGTAATGTCTTCCTCCACCAATACAACTGTATGCCATTCATATAACCTATAATGTCTTCCTTCACCATAACGATTGTATGCCACACATATAACCTGGAATGTCCTCTTTCGCCAATACAGCTTTATGTCAAACATATAACATGTAATGTCTTCCTTAACTTATACAACCGTATGCCACACATATAACCTGTAATGTCTTCCTTCACCAATACAACGGTATGCCACACATATAACCTGGAATGTCTTCCTTTGCCTATAATACTGTATGCCACACGTATGAACTGTAATGTCTTCCTCAACCAATACAACTGTATGGCAAACATATAACCTGTAATTTCTTCCTCAACCAATACAACGGTATGCCACACATATAACCTGGTATGTCTTCCTCCGCCAATACAACTGTATGCCACAGGTAAAACCTGTAATGTCTTCTTTAACCAATACAACTGTATGTCATACATATAACCTCTAATGTCTTCCTCAACCTATACAACCGTATGTCACACATATAACTTGTAATGTTTACTTTCACCAATACAACGGTATGCCGCACATATAACCTGGAATGTCCTCCTTCGCCAATAATACTGTATGCCATATATATCACCTGTAATGTCTTCCTCCACCAATACAACTGTCTGCCATACATAAAACCTGTCATGTCTTTTTCCACCAATACAACTGTATGCCATACATATAACCTGTTATGTCTTCTTCCACCAATACAACTGTATGCCATACATATAACCTGTTATGTCTTCTTCCACCAATTCAACTGTATGCCATACATATAACCTGTTATGTCTTCTTCCACCAATACAACTGTATGCCATACATTTAACCGGTTATGTCTTCTTCCACCAATACAACTGTATGCCATACATTTAACCTGTTATGTCTTCTTCCACCAATACAACTGTATGTCATATATATAACTTGTAATGTCTTCTTTCACCAATACAACTGTCTGCCATACATATAACCTGTAATGTCTTCTTCCACCAAATACAACTGTATGCCATACGTATAACCTGTTATGTCTTCTTCCACCAATACATCTGTATGTCATACATATAACCTGTAATGTTTTCTTCCACCAATACAATTGTCTGCCATACATATAACCTGTAATGTCTTCTTCCTACAATACAATTGTATGCCATACATATAACCTGTAATGTCGTCCTTCACCAACACAACTGTTTGTCATACATATAACCTGTTATGTCGTCCTTCACCAACACAACTGTATGCCATACATATAACCTGTTATGTCTTCTTCCACCAATTCAACTGTATGCCATACATATAACCTGTTATGTCTTCTTCCACCAATACAACTGTATGCCATACATTTAACCGGTTATGTCTTCTTCCACCAATACAACTGTATGCCATACATTTAACCTGTTATGTCTTCTTCCACCAATACAACTCTATGTCATATATATAACTTGTAATGTCTTCTTTCACCAATACAACTGTCTGCCATACATATAACCTGTAATGTCTTCTTCCACCAAATACAACTGTATGCCATACGTATAACCTGTTATGTCTTCTTCCACCAATACATCTGTATGTCATACATATAACCTGTAATGTTTTCTTCCACCAATACAATTGTCTGCCATACATATAACCTGTAATGTCTTCTTCCTACAATACAATTGTATGCCATACATATAACCTGTAATGTCTTCTTCCACCAATGCAACTGTATGCCATACATATAACATGTAATGTCTTCTTCTACCAATACAACTGTCTGTCATACATTAACCTGTAATGTCTTCTTTCACCAATACAACTGTCTGCCATACATATAACCTGTAATGTCTTCTTCCACCAAATACAACTGTATGCCATACGTATAACCATGAATGTCTTCCTCCACCAATACAACTGTATGCCATACATATAACCTGTTATGTCTTCTTCCACCAATACAATTGTATGTCATACATATAACCTGTAATGTCGTCTTCCACCAACACAACTGTTTGTCAGACATATAACCTGTAATGTCTTCTTCCACCAATACAACTGTCTGCCATACATTAACCTGTAATGTCTTTTCCCACAAATACAACTGTATGTCACACATATGACCTGTAATGTCTTCTTCCACCAAAACAACTGTCTGCCACACATATAACCTGTAATGTCTTCTTCCACCAGTACAACTGTCTGCCATACATATCACCTGTAATGTAATGTATTCTTCCACCAATACAACTGTCTGCCATACATATCACCTGTAATGTCGTCCTCCACCAATACAACTGTCTGCCATACATATCACCTGTAATGTCATGTCTTCCTCCACCAATACAACTGTCTGCCATACATATAACCTGTAATGTCTTCCTCCACCAATACAACTGTCTGCCAAACATAAAACCTGTAATGTCTGCTTCGTAAACCTGCAATCTGTTAGAAATTTCATTAAATCCAATTGATTCCAAATTAATGTTCGTCTACTTGATTATTTTACGTTGCTAGTGAAAAGAACAAACTGTGACAAACATTGATTATTGTATTCCATTAAGCGGTTTGTTTAATTTGTTAAGATGAACCATTGTACTGTCTAAAAACATCATTTGATGCCAGTAGATGTTTCCGGTGTATTTGCTGGAACGTCGTATTGCATCAACGTTCACGATGCAGCCGACAATGTTGTTGATTTTAGTCCCTTGCGGGTGGAGTTGCTCAATTTCTTCCACATTAATGTGACACATTTATGTGTCCGCTCTCAACATGTATTAACTGATTTTCAAACATCTTCACAGTAGTGTCCAGCATGACATGGTGACGTTTGGGGCGCAAAATCTGAGAGGCTGCACCAAAGGTCAATGTCACGTAAAGGCATATATGGATAATGTGTCTTTCCATATACTGCATTTTCTGTCGTTTTCACCCTATAACTTCTGATGACATGGACCGCTCAACCCCAGGTGGCTATCTAAGAGGTCACGGTAACGCAATGGATACCGTGTGTATTTTGTATATACTCCACATAAGTGGTCAGTATAACATGACGAATCGTACCTATGGAGTAGTTGTCTAGTAGATTTGGCTGTCCGCATTTCTCTAGTTCATTTTGAGTAGTGTTTCCGTATATATACAACAAATAAATTCGCTAAATGTAAGAAAACCTTCTATAATTATTATTGTCAACCGATATGGGATTTCGTATTTAATGACAATACTTAATTCACTTGTTTTACTTAACCTCCAACAGTACGTCATTGCTTTGGCTATTTTTGGAGTTGGTGAAGTATATATCCAATAAGACTTCACAACAGGAAGTTTGCCATAAAATAGTTCTTATCTTCTTGTTTGCTTGCAATTCCGCTAATTTGTCAATGTTCCGAAAGATAGTTAAGGTTAAACATATATTATTGATTTCTTATTTATGAATTAGCAAATGGGTTAGGCAACACATTCTTGCCACATTAGTTATGGCCTTCTGTAAGATAAAAAAAGATGCATAAAAGAGTGAAAAAAAGAAAAACAGTCAGGATATTCCCGGATCGACCAACCATCATGTATTTAATAACAGTTGTATTTTATTTTAGACGGTCTACCTTTTTTCTTTAAGGGTTTCAAAGATATCAACTTTTCCTACATCTATTAAGGTTAAGAGTTTACAGTCAAACAATTAGGTAGGCTGGCGTGTTGGATGGTAGACTGACGTGATAGAAGAACGACGAACTCTTCGATATCATACTATTACCTGGCTTCTTAAACGTTTTCTGATGCTTTGCAAAACCTGACACTGTTGATTATTTAGAAATTGACTTCCTGCGCGAAGCATATGTGTAGATGAACGTTATACCCATATTATTTTGGAGAGGTTTTTGAACTGGCCAAACTTGTTAAATGTCATCAATTATTTGACGTAAAGTGCATAGTAGATATATATTTATAACATCTCAACTGACCAAATTTAAATGTCTGAGATATAGCCTTAGTATTACCAAGATTTGTCTTCTTTGGTTGTTTTCCTTCTGAGGCAGGTGGGCGACTAATGGCAAATGTATCGCTATTGTTTGTTCTATTAACTTATTAATCTTTCTTACAATACAGCACATTTGAGAATGGGATCTTCGCATCTAGATCTAATGATTTAAACTGAGTTTCACTCTGATATTTTCAATGAAATTACATACATTTGTAACTTTTGTAACATTTCAGCGTATAACTATTGAGTAACCGCATCAAACATAATACAACTGCGTATGGGAACATGCCGTCAGCAAATGTTAGCCTGTATTATTTTTGTTGTTTTTTGGGGTCAGTTACCATAGAGACCTATGTCATTGAAGTCCCCATCCCCCTTTTTTAAATAAGTTTGACTTTATTATAGTCTTAATTCTTTATCAGCGTGTATTTCTTATGCTCCACCACACCAACCCCAGCCTTACTCCCACCGTTCCAAATTTACACCCATGTTCGGCTTATTCGACTTGGTTTTATTTCGACTCGCACTTACCCTCGCCTAAAATTGTCTCCATTTACCTTTTCAGCGGGAAATATGATTTCGACGAATGTCTTGTTTGTATATGATTTTAGCTTAATTTTCCAAACCGTTTATTTGATATGTTTTATGTTTTTCCATCACCCTCATTCTGATGTGTAAACGTTGACATAAAACGTTCCTTTACGTTAGGTCAAACATTTGTGGTTAAAATCAGTTAAATTATCATGGTTGGTTGTATTAGAAACCAAAGCTGTGTTTCCTTCTATGTGCGTAGATTTACATTTTGGGTAGTTATACAATCAGTTAATGGGGTTTTATGATAAAACACACGCACACACAGAGAAAGATTCTCAGATCATAGTTTATTGTAAAATGTTATGATTATGTCTACTTTACTACGACGCAGAGTTATATGTACTCAAAATAAATGTCCGCCATTAAGTATGAAGTTGTATTAACTGTTGTCCAATAAACATGCTGATAGCACTCGTTAATAGATATTGTCCAATAAACATGCCGATAACACATTTTAATAGGATGGAATCTCCCTGGTTCCGGTTTTTCGAGTTCGTGATGTGAAACAATTTGATTTAATTTCTATTTAAATGTTATTGTGCCAACGATTGGTTGTATGTCTGCATTTACCCTGTACACTCTGAATAGTACATTAGTAATCACGGTTGTCGTTGAAATGTTCGTGTGTGGTTTTTTCATACGGACAGTTCATGCAAATTTGTTGATCTAGATTGGTCTATCAGCGATAATACGTTTTGTTTTTAAAACATGTAAACATTTAAAAAAATCACTTCTGAACCATACATACCGGTATGATTATTTCCCTTACTAAATAACTTTTTTGTTGTATTTTTGGTTCGATGCCTGTTGTCAAATGCCGTCTGCTGTTATTAGGAACTTGACCGATAGGTGCCTGATGGTACATATGTAAGCAGTTATGAAATACAACACATAGAGTTGGTATCTGAGTAAAATATAGGTGAATTGATAAAAACAACAACAAATGTGTGATAATAATACAAAAATTTTCATTTGTTTAAAATTGACTACAGTGTCGTCTTAAGTTCATTTCAATATATGCTCTGTAAAAATAAATATTCACTTTTCTATTGTCAACACTAGAATATGTAACGTATACATGTGGTATAGTATATCGGTTACGAATGTTAATGACAGACAAGAGTCACGTGTCATTGTTATATTGTCTTAAAAGAGTCAAAACGAAATGGAAGTATTTCAGTATTATCAGTTGAGTAGTCTGGCATGCCGTTGTATGGTGTAGCATGCTCATTCCCTTTTCCTGAAAGATGACTCTCAGACTCTGCAGGTCTTTGATTTTAAAGCAGACGTGATACTCTTCAACACTGTCTTTTCTATTTATCTTTATGAAAAGCAAGCGTCGGAGATGATCAAGCTCAGTATTAAGAAGCGCTCAGCTTATTTACCAGCCACATGATACGTCTAAAACCAGATATACATATATATTTGATAGAAAATGGTGGCATTGACAAATATTGACCAATTTCACGTCAATTTTCTGCAATGAACTCCTTTTAATGTTTTGAATTTTATGAGACAAACATAGACATTTGTGTCCAAGTTTGGATTTGCTTTTTCTCAAAGTTAATAAACAACCTCCTTCAAATTGTAACGAATGTATATGACAAAGGCTTTAAAATTAACGACATTGTCAATCTTGAAAAGTAAATTATTTTTATTTTTACTGAGCATATTTTCTGCGGCTCACATCTACTTAGCTTCTCTTCCAGTAGTTTTAACCCTCTGCGACGCTTGGTTTTATAAATGACAGCCATCTTGACAATTTCGTTTTTGAAAAAATTGTAACGGATTTCTGCCAAGGTGTTTGATTGGTTGATTCAAACATATCGGTATAGCTCGGAGATCTCCGTAGTATTTCAACATATTATCGTTAAGATGTTATTTCTGTATTTATTTTTAATATTAGATATTTTATATTTGACTAATTTATATATTGACCAAGATAACCGCAATGACTTTTGTTTAAATAAAATGTTTTTCATTTTAATTTAATAACCGTTGTAGAGGTGTTTTTGTTTCAGCTTTCTACTGCAAAAATAGTCAAGATATTAGTTTTTTTTTAGAAAACAAGGTCGCAGGTGATCAGGTTACTCTTTCCGTAGTTTTAAATCCATGTTCTGGTCTTAATGTCAGTATTGTTGTAACTGTTTCATGTTACTGTCTTAATATACGTTCAATGATTGACGCACAATTTAATTTCCATATATACATGTCAAACTTCCAGCCTATGACTCTACATTTTTGTCGGATTTCCTCTGAAAGTCATGAACATTATAGTCCCAGACTGGTCGTCTAAATCCTGGGTACAATCCAAAACCTTGAGCGTCGTCCTCACCGAAGCTTCGTTTTTGATGCGCCCGTATGATTCGGCTCCAATCCAACCATCGGTTTTGTCTTTGACCTAATCCGTCGGTCTCTGATCCAAATCTTTTGTCAAAACCATGCTTCCAATCCTGGTAAAGTCTGTCGTCGCCAAGGAAACTGTTTTGGCGGTTAAAAGCTTTGCTATCGTCAGAGTGTCCGAATGACTTGCATAACGCGATTGCGCATGCGTAGAATACAATTATTTGACAAATAATAAACAGCCGCGCAACCATCTTGCTTGATTTGTGTATTTATTAAAGACTCTAAGGAGATCACGTTGTTTTGTCTGGGAGCTGGTTTTCAGGGATGTTGATTGTGGCTTTTTGTTGTTACCTGAAGAAATAAACAACAAAAGTAAATGATTAAAATATTGTTTAATTTTCAGTTTACAAAAAGCTATTATTTTTCTAATTAGAACTAATAATATTCGTTATACAACACATTCTACATGGCGCTGAGCACCCCCCCCCCCCCCCCCCCACACACACACACACACACAAACAAACAAACAAAATAAAACAACAAAACAGTGATGGGGAAAAACAAAGCAAAACACACCCAGGCAAATAAAAAAACATGTACAACATTGAGTCATTGACATTTTCTATGGGTGTAACAATAACGATATACCTGTAAAATGATGGAATTTTTATGATAGCGTACTATCATTTTACTTCAACACATTTTATCATGTTTTTCTCCACCCAGATAGGTTTGGTGTAAAATTTGCTTAATGCCACAGTTCTATTATAAGTCATTGTTAAGGACAGGATACCTGGAAGTGTTAAAGTTAACAAGGCGCTGCACTTGACGTTATTTATGACATTTGAGAAAAAGGTCATAGGTCATATATAGTACAGTGACATTATACATACATAAACATATGTCATATATTGTACAGTAGCATTATTCATACATAAACATATGTCATATATTGTACAGTAGCATTATACATACATAAACATAGGTCATATATAGTACAGTAGCATTATACACACATAAACATAGGTCATATATAGAACAGTAGCATTATACACACATAAACATAGGTCATATATAGTACAGTAGCATTAAACATACATAAACATAAGTCATACATGTATATAGAACAATAGCATTATACATACACAAACGTAGGTTATATACAGTACAGTAGCATTATACACACATAAACATAGGTCATACATAGTACAGTAGCATAATACACATATAAAGATAGGTCATATATATAGTACAAAAGCATTAAACACACAAATACATAGGTCATATACAGTGCAGTATCATTATTCACACATAAACATAGATCATATATATATAGTACAGTGACATTATACACACATAAACATAGGTCAAATATATAGTACAGTGGCATTATACACACATAAACATAGGTCATATAAATAGTACAGTGACATTATACACACATAAACATAGGTCATATAAATAGTACAGTGGCATTATACACACATAAACATAGGTCAAATATATGGTACAGTGCCATTATACACACATAAACATAGGTCAAATATATGGTACAGTGCCATTATACACACATAAACATAGGTCATATAAATAGTACAGTGGCATTATACACACATAAACGTAGGTCATATATATAGTACAGTGCCATTATACATACATAAACATATGTCATATATAGTACAGTAGCATTATACATACATAAACATAGGTCATATATAGTACAGTAGCATAAAACATAGGTCATATACAGTACACTGGCATTATACACACATAAACATAGGTCAGTATATAGTACAGTAACATTATACATACATAAACATAGGTTATATATATATAGTACAGTAGCATTATACACGCATAAATATATGTCATATACGGTACAGTAGCATTATACACACATAAACATAGGTCATATATAGTACAGTAACATTATACATACATAAACATAGGTCAAATATGGATATAGAACAGTAGCATTATACATACATAAACATAGGATATATATATATAGTACAGTAGCATTATACACACATAAACATAGGTCATATATAGTACAGTAGCATAATACACACATAAACATAGGTCATACATGTATATAGAACAGTAGCATTATACATACATAAACATAGGTCATTTACAGTACAGTAGCATTATACGTACATAAACATAGGTCATATTTAGTGCAGTAACATTATACATACATAAACATAGGTTATATATATAGTACAGTAGCATTATACACTCATAAACATAGGTCATATATAGTACAGTAGCAAGATAAAGAAGAAATAATCATAGTTAGTGTAGTGCATACATGCTAGACAACATGTGCTTACATAAGTCACAACCTCGGAATAGTTTGCAGTAAAATGTGCCACTGGGAATATTTTTTATTAACACTCTTTCATCTTATGATGTTTAGTTTAAACATATTTATTTGATAATGTACATCTTTGTGAAACAATCGACAAGCATGCACACAATGTGAAAATGATTGGAACGAAAAATGATATTTTGTTTAATCCAGTGTATATTAACACTTATTAGACACATTGGTAATGTCATATTTGGGAGATAAATATCTGTTTTTACTAAACATATGGTAGCCGTTATTGGACATACTGATAATATAGTATCTGATTTGCTAAATAGACTTTTTACAGCTTGATCATCAGTGCCTATATAGTGCAAGTATTTTGCGTTTTTACAGTCTTCTAGCAAACAGTTGTTTAAATACTTTGCATCATCATTAAATTTGCGCACGAACGAACTTTTTCCTATTCTTGATATTATGCTTGAAAAAGCTACGGGAGTTTTTGATCAAGATTTGGCGAGCTTATTGATAGCTTACTGGCAGTTCCTAGCAACTTCCTGTTTTTCATATTTAGAAATGTCGTTTGTGCCCAAATGCATGACGATAGCATATATGTTTTTGATTACAGATAAATCTACTTTATCTAACATTGAGTCAATGTTTTTGACAGATTGTCCAGATATGGACACATTTTGTATGTCGTTGTCAATTACATGTAATCTAGCACAGTTTGAATCACCTAATATCAAGTAAGTATTTCTATCCATTTGGTGAGTTTTTTGTTCAGAATTTCTGAATATACATATAACCGTCGATGCTTTCGATTAAATTCATTTTAAGAAGTCCGCCTATTCAAATAATCGTTTTATTTCCTTTTATAAAGCAGCTCGGGATGTTACGAGAACTGTATGTTGTACGGCTCGGAAGTTGTATTCGTCTTGAAGAATGTCAATACTATCATCATTATGGTGCTATCAATATCAAGTACCCGTAAGATTGATGTGTTTCAGATGACAAACTCGCACCAGGAAAATGTATCAAGTTGCACTAGTTGTTGTAGTAAATGTCTAATTATCTAGATAGATAGGTCTGGCTCCGTGACAGTTGCATTGTCAGCATTCGTATGTTGATGTATATAGGTCAACGGTTCAGATGACAGTAATTATATAGGTGATGTAACAGATCACAAGGGTGTTCCTTATCCGGGCTCTTAATTTCATTTTGCTGAGAACATTTTAGTAAGAGGTGTGTATTATTATCGTTATATTATTATAATTATGTTGCGCTAAAAATTCTGACCAAAGTATAATTAACGTTATTTCTCCCATATAAAGTGATACCCATGTAGACAATTTCCGAATATATTTAATACTATACACGTTAATTCGTTTAGGCAATACTGGATATGATTTTTAGATTTATTGCTGTTCTAATTTCAGTAATCTCTCCCTAACACATTAATATACACACGATGTTTAGACAATATGACTATAGATATATAGTACACAGTACAATTAGAATATAAGTCAATATTATCCAAATATGAAATTATATACACACACGACGTTAAGACAATGACTAGATATATATATTACACAGTAACATTAGAATATAAGTAAATATTTTCCCAATATAAAATGATATACATACGGCATTTAGACAATTACTAAATACATTATTATTCAGTAACATTAGAATATATGCCAGTATTATTCCAATGTAAAAGTATATTCACACACGACGTTTAGACAATTACTAGATATATTAGACAGTAACATTAGAATATATGCCAGTATTATCCCAATATAAAAGTATATTCACACGCGACGTTTCGACAATTACTAGATGTATTACACAGTAACATTACACTATAGGCCAGTATGATCCCACTATAAAATTATATTCAAACACGACGTTTAGACAATTACTAAATATATACCACACAGTAACAAAAGAAAATATGTCAGTATTATCCAAATGTAAAATTATATATACACACGATGTTGAGACAATTACAAGAAACACAGTAGATTATCAATACCATTCTAAAACAGTTAATACATACGTCCTTACTAATAGTATTGTTCCAATATCTATTTCCTTCATATCAATTGATTGATTGATTGATTTTTTATTTCCTCCATAGTACAAATATACAGGAGAGTATAAACATTTAAACAGCAACAAAGGAGTACAATAAATATACAAAAACATAATACACATATAGACAATTAAATGGCAATCATATATATATATATATATATATATATATATATATATATATATATATATATATATATACAAACAAACATATAACTTCGATAGTTCAAACAATATATATACAAACGAAATAAATAAATGATATGTCCATTCAAATTGCAAAATATATTGACACTTTTAGAAGAATATTGCCTATAATGACTGATATGTCTTGCCGAAACGAAACACAAGAGCATACACTATATGGGTACTAAAAGTGGTATTAGTTCCAAATATTATCTTTCATAAACAAACTACTCGTACCTTAAAAGTTAAATAAAAGGAACGCATTATTTGAAGATATTATTATTTTTATTTTTATTAACAATTTGAATACAAACAATAAATATAAAATATAATATTTAAAATTAAAATATTATTGTGTATTGTTATTTTCGTTGTCAATACGAGATAACGACGAGCTCAGCAACAAAGTGACAAAACACAAAAGATGAAGTATTGTGTGTTATCTACATGAACATATATCTTAATGCTTAAGTCATATAATGTTTATGCGTAAATGTAATTTTTGAAATAGAATCGTTTGTTTATCTGTCATGTTTAAAGAAGGATAACCGGAACTAGTTCTATAATTTGATTAAAGGCGTCCATGTTACAAAGCTTATCGTATATATTTGATCCACATACTTTGTGTATATTACATAATAAAGTATGTCGGAGGGAATTATTTGACGAGCAGAACAAAATTAAATGTTCAGCTACAGTTTCTGTAATGAGACTGCACTGCGGACAAACAGTTTGATATTTGCGGGTAAATAATTTACTAATTATAAAAGCAACAGTTCTAAAGTATGGTAGAGAATCGCGATATATTTGGGAGAAATACCAAATACTGTTTGGTACGATTTTTCTTTGTATATTAAGAAAACTATTGAGACTGTCGTCTTGAACCAGTCTTGTTCTAAAGTCAAATTCGACTGATTTATGTATACTTAATTTAAGTCGTGAAGACAACGTCCATTCATAATATAATGCAATACGAACTATAATACTTTTGTTAACTTTTTATTAAAATAATCCAAAGGGCTTAAAAGTCCAAAAGGACACAAATAAATATATACATGATGACGACAATACAATTTTTAAATTGAAAAAAAAAGAAAGAATTTTAAATCAATGTACCAGTGTCATAGTATCGTGATATATACTAAACGGAACAGCTAACTGACCACCTGGCATTTTATGTATCCGGTATTTTATGTATTTTCTGAAAAAAAGTTATCAAAGCAATTTCTTTGGAATTTGCACTTAAATAAGAAAGAATATTTCGGCTATGTAAAGTCAATATATAACTGTCTGTTAATGTCGTATACAAATTTAATAACGCTACGCAATACTTTGACGAAGATTTTAGAACTATGAAATTGGCAAGTTAGCTCTTTCGTTCAGTATATACATGTATGCGAATATATGAAATATAATTATTCTTAAAGATAACCACTCGATATACTAAGTTACAATAATAACTAAATAGTTATAATATAAAATTTGAGATAGATTATGCCATTGTTTTTTGTTCTGTCACGGAGGAACATTTTTGCCCACTTTGGCATGCCTTTGTAATTCTCACTGACTCCGTATTACTAGAAGGATATTATATATTTAAACATGCCAAAATGATATATTAGAATAGAGTTTCCTATCTTGGACAACACGCCAATGTTAAACTAAAACAGATTTCCCCGCTTGAAATTGCAACATATTTTGTGACGCATTAAATGAGTCCCGTAATTTCATTTTGATTTCAATTTGATCCATAATACATGTTTACACATGATACAAATTGTTTAATCTGGGAACGAGTCTTAATTACAATTGGGAAGATCGTCAAGCAGTATTTAGGTGCTGTCTATTTTAGAATGGGGATTTCGTCTCAAGTTTACCACGATTTACATATAGATTTTGTGACATTTTGGTGGATTTGACACATCAAACCATTGTGATATTATTATTAATGATCATGAGATGTTACTTTATCTATTTTAAACACAGTTTTATTTTTAAGGCATTTATAGCGTTTTTCCTGATATTGAAAAGATAACAAAACGCAGGTTGAATTTCAGAACCATAATATCAAACTGTTGCAAACGATACTTACACTTTTAGAATATGCATGCCAAGGTATTTTATTAATAATTTTGTCAATATTTTCATAGTTAACTTATTGACAAAATCATTAATGTGATACCTTCACATACATATTCGAATCGTCACAGACGTATATGCATGAAATACGTTTCATATTTTCATATTGTAAGTTATTTTTCATTCAAACATTTTATAAGAACAAATGATTTCTAAAACTTAGACCTATATTTTCTTTTTTATTCTGTGTTTCCGATGGATGTTTTTAAAATCAGATATTAATGATATATACATGCACATACAGGGGTGGGGTAGGGGTGTGTGTAGGGGGTGGGGTGGTAAGACTACATACCATGTCATACTATCCAGTTGTAACTATGACACGGCTTCTTTTTTATATTTTTTTTATTTTTATTTTCAAATACATGAGATATTACAATATGCTAATACAATTTCAATTAACAACATGTATAGAATTTATATATATATAAATGACAGATTATTTTCTACAGAAAATATCTTATTTCAATTATATTATTTGAATAGTGGATAACATTGGATTTTACCATATGGTGCTATTAAGTTAGTGTCAATTTTGGAGGCAGCAAATCATTGTTTTGAGTGGGTTTTTTTTCGTGTTTTAGAAAGTTAAAAGAAAAAAGGAAAATGAACAACAGCAAAAAAAACCCCCAAAAAACAACGAAAAAAACCCAAATACATACAGTCAAGAATATCAAAATCTAACAAATATTCTTGACCCTTTTCGTTTATAATTCGTCTTCTGATTATGTATCTGTTTACATTTAACAATGGAATTATCAAATCTAATGCAATAGGAAACCTTCATAATACATCAAAAAGCATAAAAATGAAAATTGTTTCTTCAAAGTGAATTCATTTTTGTAGATGTAAATATTTATTTTATGTCAACTCTGGGTATTTTATGAAAGCAAAAATGTTTGAAAATATCATGCCTTAGATCTTCTGTAAAAAAAAATAATGAATATATATATATACTTTTTTTTAATTTACTCCCTATGAAATTAATAAAAAATCGATGTTGTAAAAACATGAAAAGCAAAAAATAGAATGCACCATATAGGTTTTCACATACATAAATATATAG